>JAQQZZ010152286.1:0-12509 GCA_030265115.1 Mopalia vespertina | reverse complement strand
ATATATATTTTGAATAAATGAAGAGAGAAAAATTTGCTTGCCTCTACCGGGATTCGAACCCGGGACCTTTGGGTTACAGGACCAACACTATACCGACTGAGCTACAAAATATATATATATATATCAGCAGAGCCTGGCATTCAATATATGTGCCATGTTATTTAATACGGTCAACATGTCAGGAATTTTTACTTCACATGGTCACTGTATGATGCAATAGATTCGTTTTCTAAGAACTTGCATACATTAAGCTGGACCAGTCTATTACACTTTTAAGGGGTTGCAGGCAGACTAATTAGCAACAAATGCTGCATCATTACCAAATGATAATTATCGGAAAATGTGACCTTATCAGTTCAGTTTCAACCGCCTTAGTGGGCGATAACCTGTTTGTTATTTCATAGTGCGTCGTTTGAAAAGTATTGCTGTGTATATACGAACAAGGAAACTCTCCAAGAAATCTATTGATTCTCGAAGCGTTTACATGTACTTACAATTGAAACACCTCTGTGCAGAGAAGATCATTGTAAATATACCTTTTATCAGTCCACATCCTTGTTAATGTGATTTAACAGGCAGTGATGAAGGTCCACACCCTTTAGGGACAGGTTTACACAGGGGGGGGGGGGGGACACTGCACATCTTATAACACCAAACCCCATTTATATTCAAACTGTTGCCATCTTACCTCTATAGTATACTGTACAGCTGGTTGGGTAGTTAATCAGAAAGACCCTGAATTAGTGCTTAGCGTGTCCGCCTACTAATCCTACTTAGATATACAGTTCACGGGATCGAGTCAGGTATCTCAGTGAGTCACATGGTGTGGTTCGGTCATTAGACTGGGGATAATTTTTACGAGGTTTCCTCACGGTTTTCTACTGTATTGAAGCAAGGGACAATGGGAAATGGACAATCTGTCACCATACAAGTGAAACACCCTTGACCATGGCATAAAACCCCAATCAATCAATCAATCAACTAATCCCCCCCCCCCCCCCCTTGCTCCTCCTCCTTCTTATCCTTGTCCTCCTCATCCACAAACAATCCTTTAATTTGTCGACATTTGATATGCACCCTCTTAAGCCTCGACTAAGTAGCTTACTCTAAGTCTTTTTGATATATAATAAATGTGACGTCTAACATCCAGTATTATTGATCATTCCATAGCTTTCTGACAGTTGATTTTGACCCTCTAGACCCTCCATTAGGTATATTACTTCCACTATTATACCAGAAATGAAAGAGTTTATCCTAGCATTAAAAGCTGTTCTAGTTTATGTCCTAAAATATTTATTGAATTCACTAAATGTTGTAAAATATTTATGAAATGCCTTCATGCTGGTCCGGCACCTGTACTAGAGATTTGTTTCCTATTTTCACATATATTCCGGCCCTCTGGCTAAGGGCAGTTTGTTTGAAGAGTACTAATGCTGGCTTTATTTAGAACTGGAGGAAAATTAACTTTCCAACATTATTAAAACACTTCACATCTTGGCTGTGCTAATGTCAATTATTGTTGGAATATACTGCCGTCATATAAGTGAAATACCCCTAAGCACGGCGTAAAACACCAGTCACTGGATCAACCAAAATATACATCTTATATACTATCCTCTTATAGGCCTTTCAGTATTTACAGAGCGTCTCTTCAGTTATTTATGTATTTATTTATTTATTTAACACTAAAGGAATTAGGCATCTTCAAATATTCATATATTCCTAGCCCCACCCACCCAAAGGTACCAATCGTATTCTCGCGAGAGTTTCTATAGTGGACGAGGCTAAGATAACTCTCGTACGCTATGCCAGGCCATCGCGCATTAATTTCCGCCAATATTTGGGGCGACGTATGCCATAGGCCAGCAAATAAAAGAAGTGCAAAACAAGATGGCCAGGGAGTATCTTAGAGTCAATGTCTCGACGTAAGAAGTAGAATCGATTATATTTTAGAATGGCTGCAAGCCAATCAATTTGACCCGGTTTGACCTTGCAATGCAGCGAACTGCGCACGGAATCATGGAAGTATATGTGACAAAACAAACAAGATGGCAAATATTATGGATTTAACCGATGTAATGAAAAAGATGAAACAGATGAACTACGGCAGAGCTTACATGCCTGGTACGATATATTATAGCTGAGATGGCCACATGTGATCGTAAAGTTGGTAGATTTTTCAAGATCAACCATCTTACAAGATTGAGTCTGTATTGCCTAAAGTCAAAAGTAATAATCGAAAGAGAACAAACCCTTACTGTGAGATATGTATTTCGTAAGTGAGTAACGCTAGATTATAACTACGTGGAAACACTGCACAACTGATTATTAAATCAAACGTTATTAAACTTAACGAAAACTTTCCTAAAAAAAAAATATCACAAACCTGCCAGAATCAGTCCAACTGGTTGTCCGAAGTAACTTACACGTTCACTGGCAAAAATCTGAAACCAAGACACAGTACTTAGGTATTTTTCTGAGTTCATAGAAAACGAAGATAAAACCCAAATTGAGATGCTTTTATGAGTGTCTTTCTTTATATATACTATACACTATATAATGTTTGTCACGCAAACGAAAAGATACAGTATGGTAAAGATTAATCACACTACCTTTAACACTTCCTCTGATATCGAGATATTCTTTTTGGAGCGTAAATAAAACTACAAAGACTTAGTAAATATAAAAAAAGTTGAGTACCTCCTCTGTGCCAAAGATACCAAGAAAATTGTTTTGTCCTGGGACATCTTTTGCAATAATAACTTGGCGTGCACCTGGCATAGTCTGAAAGAACAATTGGATAAGTTAGTCAATGAATATAAATGTACTACTTAATGTAAGTTGCACCATAAACTATTCTACTCCAGAAACTCTATTGGAGATGTGGACGTTTGTCTATTATATAACAAACTGCATTGCTACATAACAAAACTTTATGGATTTTACACTTCTGGATTTGTTGACAAACCATAAAAAAGCTTTAAGGGTTTTAAATATATTAATTTCTTGAAAATCTTTGTCCCACCATATCAATGCAACTAAAACAGATTAAAATGACATCGCCCATCCCATAGTCATTGCCTCTAACTCAGAAATAATGTCAAATGTACCAGGAAGTCAACTAGATGAGAATGAGACTTATATGCCTCTATAAGATTAAAATAATACTTCATACCAGAGCTGCTGAGGCATCAATACTGTCGATAGCAGCATTAGCCTGTGTACTGAGAAAGAAGGCAGCGTGAAGTTCACCCAATTGTTCCGGTATATCATTTACATACTGAGCCTCTCCAGATGCCTGCAATGTTGAAATAAAATAACTGGTGACAAGTCCGTTATCAAGACAACAAATGTAAGAATTATAACTAAATCTCCATAATTTGGGCGGGTGGTTGGAGGGAGCTACCTGTTGCCCTGGTGCTTTCTGAACTAAAGAGGAACACGAAGTCGATATGTTTGTGATGTCCTTGTATTGCCCTGTGAGTGTTTGTGTTTGTAGCCAGAGCTGTGGGGATGGTTTCCTTCACCCATTGGGGTGGCACGCCGTCATGTGAGTGAAATAACCTTAAGTACGGCGTTAAACCCTAATCAAACAACAAACAAACCTGAGTTTGGCATAACGGCAAATGATTGGATAAATCGTTCGCCTAGTCCTTCATGTAAATATAGTGTTTAACTTCTAAGAGCAAAACCGCAGGCGTATACATTACATCAATAGACCTATGTTATGACTTATATTCAGTTGAGAAGCGGGCAGTTCTGATGCTCTTAGAGCTGAGGCCATTGGAAGCCCATCTATTTTGCAATACTTGTGTTTTGAGTTCTGTGGTTGTTCTGACCTGTTGTTTTTTTTAAATAAGTTTTTTGTAGTTTAGAGTGATTATAGACATTATTTTCCTTATTTTGAGATTACACTTTCTTATTTTGAACATATTTTAGTTCAGAAAACTTCACGATCCTCAAAATAAAAAAATTATATCATTGCCTTCAACGTTAGGAGCTGTGTCACTCTCCTATCAGAGGTGTAGTTAATGTTCGCAGAGTAGATTCCAGTCATTTAACCTTCTTTTTTAGTAGAAGGCCGTTCGATTGGGTGGTCTAAGTGACCAACATTTTGTTTGCAGAATTTTCTGAACTAGAATCTGTTTAAAGTAAGTAAGTGTATCTTAAAATAGCAAAAATACTAGTGTCTTGTCTTTGTTTGTTGCCAGTGGCGTCGCAGATGATGCCATTAACCCATTGTCTGGCACACCGAGTAAAATAACCTGAGGTACGCAGATAAACCACACTCAAACAAAACAAATACAGTTGAAAAGACAGGGGTGAACATACGCTCTTTACTATATGCAAAGGTTGTATCCAACTCTCCCTTAGAAATGATTGATTGACGTTTAACGCCGAATTGTACCTGTAGTCACTCCTTCATACCACTATGTGAGGTGTTTCGCTTGTATGAAAAAAAACACAGTTTGTTTAGTGCTAAAGGCAGCAAGACTCGACCAGAACATACTACCATCTTTTCTTTACGACACTTTAACAAGAAATTTGATAGTTTACAATGATTTCATCATGAGATTCTTTCAAGAGATCTGTTTGTAACTAAACAAAATAATGTTCATATAAAGGCCACATGTACCAAAAGGGTTAGGCCTACATCATAAATCGAGGCGTCAGTATTCTGTTAAATAAATTGCAGGATATAAAAATACTTTTATGATCTTATACCTGAATTGGAGCTAGCATTTTTGGCGTTGGTTGTTTTAGTGGGAATTCCGATTCTTTTCTCTCGAAGTCTTGTTCTCCGGACGACACAGGTCGAGCTAACAGATCAGCGCCACTGGATAAAAGGGAGGTAACTCTCTCCTTGTTCACGCCAAGTAGAAACTACAAAAATCGATGCTTCAAAATTTAATCAAAGTATATATTAATGGTTTGATCCTGTTGAACCGTCTTGAAATACTTGTTCCATACATGCACACACCGGACATAAAATAAAATATTTTTTGTCCATAAACAAATAGAAGCCATTATAAACAAAAACAATTCAGAGCCTTTTCCAAGAAATGAAAAGTAAAATGATTCACGTTTATTCATGTATAAATGCAAATTTTCCAGACAGACGGTAGAGGTGAAAACAGGAAAAACAATAGACCAATCAAATACCACTTATGAAGGGAGACAAAATAGTTTTAATTACCTTATAGAATAGGTTAACGGCCAGATCTCGTCTATATTCCGGGGAGGCCAAAACTGGGTCAGAGGTGGGCTTTAGTTCAGATCGCAATAAGGTCAACGCCTCTGGAACAACAATATTTAGTTTCCTATAAAATCCTGAAGTAGGATCTAAAAATGGCACACCAGAACAACATTGGTAAGATATCCCAAGGCGCTGAAATAAAATCAGAAAATGGTATAATCGTCACCATGCTCATATGGTGTTATATTATATGGGAAGAAAGGGTTTCTTACGTTTGACGACGTTCTGGTCCTGCAGCGACTTGCCGATTAGAAAATCTTCAGTCTTCAGGGCATGATTCTGGAGACAAAAGAAGCAATGTTATGCACTCTTAGAAATAATGGTTCTTCGGTGGTTCTTTAGAAAAGAGGATGGTTCTATATGGTACCATTACGACAAAAACGGTTCTTCGGTATAAGAAGAAAAGGAAAAATACTTGGAACAGTTGTTGCTAGTGTTCCATAAAGAACCCTAAAGGGTTCCACCAGAGCCACGATTGAAGAACCTTGAAGGATTCCTTTAGAGCCATACTGGTCTAAGAGTGTGTTCAATGTGGACAATGCGGATTATAAAAAAAATATGGGTCGCCGGAGTGATTCAAACACAACTAACAAAGTGTAAACAATTTCGTGAAGAGCTTAAGACACAGATCACACAGTATGTACAATATTATTGTCCATCAAAAAATAGAAACAATTTAAAAATTATGGTATTATAGTATGAAAGTACAGTAGTATGATAAATTTTGTAGTATGATCAATTTAAAAAGAATGAATAAACAGAATCAAAAAGAAAACACCATTAACAACGGAAGAGTATTGTCTTACGAATGAAGCATTTACTCCTCCAATGACTATGGCTGGTTTACCCAAAACTTGTTTACTTCCTGCTTCTAGTTTGAACCGAAAACCGGCGTTGATGTAAGCATGGGCATTCTGAAAGAGACATAATATGGATGCTGTATGAGCTAATGGGCAACAGTTTTTCTATTTGAGTTTTTCTATGGAAAATGTCCCATTCATACAGCCGTTGATAACCGTTAGATTATTTAACAGAACAAAACAGGTATGTACTTCAGGTGAAATTGTTCAGCTATTGTCCAAACAAGGGTTGCGTTTACTGTGATGCAAGAAAGGAAATGAATGCGTTACGGACAGTTACTCATTTGACCATAGCAAGGCGGCCCTCTGTAACTGACTGGCTCATTATTAATGTATAAAGTAAACCAATTGTACGTTGTTGAATTTAAACGAACTTGCGATCTGGGCATGACTTTGAATGATCTGAAGTGATCTTGAGCATCTTGTTTGAAGAGTTTGAGAGCCAGGACGACTTTACCCGTCATGTTCATCGTCATCACGTTCACCATCGGGTAATCACGTCTCGCGTCAGTCAGGCAGTCTGAATAACAGGGATTCAAATCATTGAATTATCAAGAAAAGGAACTTTACTCATAGCTATTTTACACGTTTAACACCTCAAAAATAAATACAGCATTTATTCCCGTTCAAAACAAAGATTATTATTCTTTTCTCTCGTAATTATTTTTTTCTATTGTATTGTATACCGTTATTTGTATGCTTTACACATCGTGTGCGTGCTTTATGTTTGAGGACAAGACGTAGTTACCTTCTGGGTTGACATATTGTCTTGAAAGGATTTATGAAACTAAATTATTTCCCATATGACAGTGTCCTAGGCCAATGAATGAAGAAAAGCACACACCGCTACGTCACTTGCCACAAACAATGAGAAGAAAAGAAGACAGACAAGGAGCCGAAGACTTGATGGAGTTACAGAAGGTCAGTTTCGTGGTGCCCCAAAGATCAAAGAACAGTTTCACGATCAGCCTGAAAATCAGCTCTTTGTTTTCATGATAACCAGGACAAATATAGTAAAGTCATTCCCTTTGGTCCAAACATTATCAATCATAACCAATATAGGCCTACACTACTTTTAACATGAACAAAACATGTATCAAACAAAAAACGTATCTACCATCATTTTGCGAAGAGAGTGATAGCAGTTCTTTTGTTTTTAATAATATTGTCGTTTATTGTTTAAAGACAGTTGTTATCTGGTCACATAATAACTGGTTGGTAGCTATACAAATTGGTTATTCTGCACATGACAGGACTTTTGACAAATTCTTACCCAGAATCTCCACCTGAGCACCAGCAGCTTCCATCATAACAAAAAAATCGGAGGGGAAATCGTTATGTGCTTGTTTGATCATCATATTGCCAGCCCAACATCCAGCCTGGAGTTAATTGAGATAAACGAAGGAAAAGGCAATTACGCTCATCATTCCTTCTTTCATGCATTGAAATGCTTTAATCAATGGTTTTGATACGGTGAATTATGTTCTTATTTTGGACTCGTCATATTGAGATCCAAATTTAATATGTCAAGTTTGTTTATGTCGGCAATGAATATTCTTGCGTTTTGAGGTTGTGTCAAGGCATGTAGAGGTGCTAATAATTTATTGTTTACCAACATCAAAAATGCGTATTGAGATATACTTTCAAAGCGACAAAAGAAAACTAGTAATACACCGAGTGTACTTTTCACACCAAACTGCATAATTTTTTATACAGTATTATTACTTTTGTCAGTTACTTATTTTTTCTCGTTTGTTGTAAACTTTGTAAAATAGAAAAAAAATATCCGAATTAAACTGATTTTTTTAATTAAAACGATATATTTGAAGAGATTTGTTTCCACTTGTATATAGACAGGTGTATTATGATATAATGGTTAACAAAATTATATGTCAAGATTCGTCAAAATAGTTATATGTACGTTTCTCATTGGTAGGTTTCCAATCTTCAGTAAATGTTCTTGTAGAGCGCTGAAATATTTGTAACCTTCATTTTGATTGGCTATTTCACCTAGAGTTTTCTCTAAGGAAGACAGGCTGTGATTGGCTCCAAGTGTCACCTGACTGGTTACCTTAAAGTAGAAAGAATTACACACTCAGATAGGTCTTTACATTTTACTTTCAGGAAGCCTGGATAAACAACTATACTAAATTCAAGGTTTGTATTTAAGTTTCAAGTCTGAATGCTGTTAATAAAAAGCGAATCATTAACCTTTAATAATAAACTATTTTCTTTCGAGCAGAATAACTTGAAACGATAACAGAAAATCAACTTTAATTAAAAAATCTTACTTCGCGCTTGTATAGTTCTTCAATACCATGCAAGTCGATGTAGACGTTGAATGGCCCGTCTTTATAAACGCCTGTCAATTAAGAAATGGTATATATTGTATATATTAATGTACCACTATCTCATCGCTTATGTTTCAGTTTTAATATAAGAAAATATGGGCAAAGAATACGAATTGCCTTGTGTTTTGACGTGATCTAGTACCTTTTGAACTTTGAACCAAAATAATAAAATATATTAATATATAAATAAAATTGACAACGGGTCAATTTTCAAAATAATCTGATCAAATAACTGTCTACAATATCAATGATGTACTATCATATATTGTATGTTTTAGGCTATTGTGGAACAATTTTGTGTTCAATCTCACACTGCACTAGTTAAACATTTAAGGCTAAAGGATCTAATTGTACTGCAATAAAGATTTGATAAGAATGAAACATATCTGTGCAGAAGGTGTATATAGAATAAGTAATGTTTGTCTTCCCACAAATACATTCATTGACATCATCTATGTACAAGGGTCAAAGATACGGCCATAAAACAACATACAGAGAATTACCATTTAGATTAGCCACTCTGTATGTTGTTTTAATTCTATCTTTTATTTTTCTTATGTGGGTTAGAGTGAAGCTGAGTTAGGCCGTTGTTAATGTACATTATCGTGGGCATGTATTCCCCCATACATAGAAACCTCTGGACGACTTTACATGAACTTCGTACTCCCTTTATACAAGGACTACTAATCAAAAGTACATTTTTTCTGATTCACATCCGACTGATAACATAGGTTAAGACATAATAGGCAGTCCCAAGAATCTTCAGAACATACCAGTACTTGTGTTTCCAAAAACCATCCTCAATCGATCCCTTTGGTGTTTCTTGAGGAGAACAGAGAGAGCGTTGAGACTTTCTGGGCGGAACCATTTCACGTTGCCATTGGTGATAGCCAAGGGCACATTGTCTGGTCTGTCTGCTACTGGAGCTCCGTTTCCAGAAGAACCGTTAGCGCAGGGTTCTCCACTTCTAGGACAAACAAACTTGCTTAGGTCCTAGAGAACAAAATGTGCAGACATTAAGGATTTTCCATAGCCCACATTTACAGTGATTGTGTCGTTGTTGGGTGGATCTACTTGTGAAGCCGGGTAAATGCTTAATGCCGTTCTAACTTCTTCGAAAGTGATGAATTTTCTACAAATACTTAAGTGTAGAGCCTTGTAAAGCAAACCACGTATCGTCCATGAACTAACTATACTAAGAGATAATCAATAATCTTTAAAATCCATTGAATTGAACATCATTAGCATTGTGGATGCTGTAGAAGACAAATCGGAACTTGTGCATGAGCTTTGTTCTTAGACAGAAGAAGCAAAGAAGACAATAGCTTTATGTTGGCACTGCTTCTTAACAAATTTATTTTCTGTAACAGGAAATAAATTATTGTTCAAACCAAAACAAAAGGCATGCTGATGACCGAACGGACAAGATAATTAAAAATGTACTTGACATCAAAGTAACATAATAAGTGGTATAATTATAAAAAAAAACGTTCCATAAAAGATAACTTGACTGCCATCAAACAACAGGAATTGAACAACTATATTTGCTCTATTGGCAAATCAATCTTCCGATGACAGCATAAGTACGTTACGCCCTCGGTCAGAAGGCTGTTTAAAAAGCATTAAAGAGAAAGAAAACATAAAAACAATGTGAGCCTAGATAGAAAGCCAGTAATCGGCAGTTATGAAAAATGGCATACAGAATGTATTGATTGCGTTCGTAATTGCATTAAAGCTGATTTGGTAACTGACCTGACAACATGTGATTGATTGGTGTTTTATTCACCAGAATAGAGATAAATTTGTAACAAGAGGTGTAAAGAGATAAACATTGGCGGGAATAAAGTCCGCAAAGACTTGTTCTATCCCTGATGTTGCAGAACATACACAAAAGAGCAAGTGGAATAGGTATTAGCGATTGAGTCAAACTTTTCACATTTTAACAACATATATACATGGATGAAAAGAGATATATCTATATGCACCTATACAAATTCATGTACACGCACACAGGTGTATACTCACACACACAAGTAAATGTAATGCATGTAATGAATTAGGTCTTACATGCCTTCACGTATTATATATAATTGTATTCAAGCAGATTGAGAGAAGGATAAATTTAGGCCTCAGTCCAGGTTCGAATAAACATGGGACCTTCCAACTACCACAGATATACGTACATACATACATACATACACACATATATATATATTTTGAATAAATGAAGAGAGAATATGTGTATATATATATACACATACATATATTTTGAATTAATGAAGTGAGAAAAATTTGCTTGCCTCCACCGGGATTCGAACCCGGCACCTTTGGGTTACAGGCCCAACACTCTGCCGACTGAGCTACAGAGGCTCACGGCAAAGTATATATACAAAGGTTTTGGGTTCAATTTAATGTTTAAAATATTGTTTTAAATTAACATATCAAAAAAGCAACTGTATGATAACCGGGACATATACCGTCCATTATTTTGCAGTAATTAACGTGCAGTGTTACCAGACTATCTGGCGCAAGACCACTATTAATTTGCCATAAGCCGTAATGTTAACGCTTGGCTCCACAGCTCCCTGCCAAAGTTTTGTTGGGCGAAAACCCCTGGCGGTTACCTTAATCGGTCCTTTTGCAGTTCCATGTTAAAATCATGACAGGTGATGACCGATGAAATTTTGAGCTAAAAGCCCTGAATGGAGTGTGATAGGGGTTGTCAAGCTACCTTCAGAATGTAAACAACAGCCGAATCACCCCTCCATAAAATGGTGATAAATACACTAAAAGGGACCTAGTTAGGCTAAACTATTACACTGACCGGAAACATTTACTCAATTACTTCACATCAATAACAAATACTCCACCAAAAACAAATTTCCAGCACCGGAACAAATAAAACAACACAACACACCATTTTTATTAAGAACTATATTCGACGGTGCCAAAACGGAAGTTCATAATGGTGGTCTTACGCCATCTAGCCGTGGTCGAAGTTAACGCGAGAAGAGTCTGGTTCACGCGAGACTAATAGCAGGGCCGTTTGATAAAGATCGAGTTTAAAGCTAAGAATTTCCCCTCTTGGTATCGTACCGAGAAAGACGCCAGAGGAGTACAGAATCATTCCTCACTTCTCTCGCCAAACGGGTCTATCAGTGAACGACTATATTGACCCAAGATGTATTAAATTAGCTATTGACGTTTTTCGAAGGATGTATATGTACTTTTATGACCCTCCTACAAAGTCGTATGCCCGGAGCCCGAGCTGAAGGGGCGTATTAACTTGCAGGACGGTCCTAAAAGTCCATATACCCTGAGAAAAACGTCTATAACGAATTTGTTATCCGCCAAGCCACAGTTTGTGCGATTTTATTCACTTCATTAACCATAAGAGAATAAGTTCCATACGATCTTTGTTTGCATTGCGAGTTACCTCCCCAGACCAGCGCTGCCATGACAACGCAGCTTTTAGCCACACCTCAAAGGCCAATGACGCTGCGAGAAAAAAGCCACCAAAAAGATGTTTCTGATATTTTAGCGTCATTAAAATTGAGCGATTGTGAAGCAGATATGTTTTGAACTAACTCTGTGTCACTCAAAAATTGATTTCAGATATAAGTTTATTTAATTTTGAAAGATTAAGCACATTTATAGAATGATGTTTTCGATAGAATGAAACATGGCAAAGTATGACAACGTACAACATTACCTCGACGACTTCATAATGGTTGGGGGCGATTTCGCATCCGGTATACAGATATTAAATATTGATTTTGCCCCTATCTGCTCAACTTGGTGTACCGCGGGCAAACAGAAAAACAGAAGGCTCGCCTGGTCGAGCATTTACAAATCGCTTAATGGGAATCAATGGGAATATCAAAACCCCATCATTTTATACGGGTAAATGTTGCAATGAGGGCAGACTGGAGCATGTGACTGGTATTTTTGGAATTGTACAATGGCGTTACATTAGTCCATGAAAAGCTATGGCTAGATACTGACTGACAGATTTAGCTGGAGGTCATGGAATGATGGAGA
>JAQQZZ010152275.1:0-12510 GCA_030265115.1 Mopalia vespertina | reverse complement strand
ATCCCACACACGTTAATTGACCGTGGCGCCACGCTTGTTCGTGGTAGACTTTGATGTGTAAAGGACTTTCTGGTTGGCTGCTTGTTTTTACAATAGTCCAATTAAACGTTTGCCATGTTTTTACCGCGAATTGCAGTAAGGGTAAAATTTGAAAGTCTCGTCTTACGCAGTTTGGCCCTTGCAATGGGAAGATGGCCGGTACAAGAAAATGCTTTAAATTAAAGACCTAATTTTTAAAATATATTTTTCAATATAGTTTTGCATTTAAGATATAAGATAACAATTAAACAGATAACTGGTATTGTATTGTTGCTATGTATAGGTATCATTTTCAGAACGTTCTATGACGTTTGGCATTACGGCTTTACTCAAGGACTACTGTTTCAATTGCCCAGGCAATGATTTGTTTCTCTGTTTGACTGTGGTTTACTGCCTTCCTTTAAAAACGGACGTTTTGAAGCAGACATTTCCTGTCGTTACTGAAGCGGATCTTTACATTCGACAGCAGCTAGTCTCTGCATGCGTGTGCATTTAATTGTTATCGTTGTTTCTCAGCTAGCACTTCTGATTGCCAATTACAAAACTCATCAAGCCCGCGGCCGTGGCTTAGTGGTAGCGTCTGCGCTTACTAATCCTACTTCGATTTACCGTTCACGTGATCGAGTCCGTCTGTCGACCATCAGGTATATAAGTGAGTCTCACGATGTGGCTTCGGCGATCGCGGGGATGGTTTTTACGATGTTCCCTCTCGGTTTTCCACCGGAATTAGGCAAGGAACCGTGTACAATCCGTGGTCATATAAGTGAAATACTCACGAGTACGACGTTAAACCTCAGTCAAACAAACAAAAGCCATCAAACATAGACCTTATTGAACTCACAAGATTAAATATAGCCTGACGTTATAATAACAATGAGTGTCTTGTTTGAATCATTCTTTAATTATCTATACACAGTCTAGCTTATTCTTGATTTACAACAAGGGGAACAAAACAGTTGGTCTTCTACGTACATTTTTACAATATGAACTTATTAAATTCTGCTCTTATCAATTCCTTTCTGTTCGGTTTTATCACATGTTTTACCATCAATTGGTGCATACCTTTATATACTTAATATCACCAAGCCGCTTATCAACCGGATACACACAAAAAGTACAATACATTATCTCGTGCACAATTCCGTATAGTATTAAAGTAAGGCCATCGTACAATGATATCTGTACAGGCGGCGATGTATATATTCTAAGCTATGTTTGTCTTCTTGTTAATACATTCAGTTACATCGTCTATATATATACGGGTTAAAGATATCATCTTACACTAGGATATGGTGGCAATGTTTTGCTCATTCCCCATCGACATGTCACTTAGATCTCATCATGGTGCGGTTGCACCATCGGTATCTTTCCACATATATCACAATCGAGTCAACGTACCATCTGTATCTTTCCACATATATCACAATCGAATCAACGTAGGCTATACCATCGATATCGTACCACAGATATTTCAATCGAATCAACGTACCATCGATATCGTACCACAGACATCTCAATCGCGTCACCATACCATCGACATCTCCCCCATCTAGTCACTGTACCACCGGGGCCGTACCACACATCACAACCGAATCATCATACCATCAATATCGCACCACATGTATCACGATTGAAACATCGATATCTGTGGCGCAATGGATTCGCCGTATCATGGACATCATATCACAGATATCACAATCGAGTCACCGTACCATCTACATCGTACCACAAATATCTCAAACGTGCCACTGTACTATCGACGTCGTATCACAAATACCCTTACGTCATCGTGCCACCGACATCCTAAACATAGCTCTAACTATCGTGGCATCGTACCCAACATAGTTCATCCTATCGCGTTATCGTACCATTGACATTGGACCATCAACGTTATTAGTTTGTCTTGGTGCCATCAACACCGTAAAGTCGCATCATAACTACATGTACTATCGCTAGGAGGGACGGTCATTTTAACGTCACCAACGATCCATCGTGGCAGTGCCTGTGGTTTTATCGTTCCATTGTATCATCACCTTAATATTCTTTTAGATCACCTCATAAAAAAAAAAGGAAAACTGCGTTGGCGGAGTTCAGCCAACAACTTACACGCATTATCCAATCTTCCATATTAATCACATAACTTCGTGTATTGTTTTCAGTTCCCTTTAATTCAAATAGTTTTTTTGCACATACAAAATATTTCCATTGTCTTCTCTTTAATGGAGTGTATATGATTAGGCCTGTAGGTATATCCTGACATACATCTATAGGGATACTAGCGGTGTGCAAAAAACGCCTAAAGAGATATATCCTATTCTTTTACGTAAGAAGTTAAAATGTGTACAACAAAGGTTGCTTAAAGAGTAATTACGTCAAAGAGTAAATGCATTAGCCCTTGTAATTTAGATCCAATTAAGAACTTGAACGGATGTATACAGGGCAATATTTATAGCGACTAAGACCAAATTAGATACAGGGTTCTGTATCTCTCATATAGTATATCATACAATGTAGCCTTATTTAGAGATGCAAAGGAACAGTGCGTATAACTGTGTAATTTCAAGCAAATACATTAGATATATTGAACTTTCTGACACATTTTATATGCCAAACGACTTGAAATCGACCATAATCCTTCTTAGAAATACGGAAATATGGTTCAAGTATCTGTCATTTTTGTCTCATCCAAAAAAGAGGCTTGAAATTCTAGCAGAAGGAAAAGTAACTGCCTATTTCTCGGCATGTTAACCTAATAAAAGAATGTAACCGACCTTTTACCCACGACCATCTTTTCTTCTTGCGATAGTGACAGCAGTCTAGTAATGGAAACCAAATCAACAGTAAGCATGGCAAGATGTTTTTTTTTTGTCTAAACATGTCATGTCGTTTGACTCCAAAATAAGTTTTGAATAAATCATTGCAATATACAGTGCACATATACTCGTCTTGTAAAGGGCTGTCAACAAAAGGTTCCTCCTATTCGAATAGGATTGGTATGAACTATGAACCTTGTTATATGTCGACGATTGTGGCGGAGGGTTTGGAGGGAGCTTCCTGTTACCTTGGTGCTCTCGGAGCTACGGGACAATATAAAGCGGATCTGTTTGTGATGTCTTTGTATAACGTCCTGTAATAGTCCTGTTTTTGTCTTGTCTTGTCTTTGTTTGTTGCCAGTGGTATCGAGGGTGGTTTCCTTCACCCATTTGGGTTAGCACGCCGTCATATAAGTGAAATAACCTTAAGTACGGCGATAACCAGTTTATCAAACGATTAAGTCGCTAGTAGCGTATCAAATATAGCTAAAAACGTGTTAGATATTGGTGTTCTTGAAGCTTAAAATACTTTCGACAATTCCCATCGATCGGTTCAACCCATGCATGGCCGATCTTTTTTTATTGGCAATTCTGACAGCGACCCTTTATTAACCCGTTAGTGTCAGGCGTAATGTGATTTTTGCTTAGTACAATGAAGTTTAATAAAGGATTATTCCAGATCCAGCTGGAACAAGAAAACAGCGCGGTGCTTATTTAGATCTGGTGTCTGAGAAAGTCATATGAAGGGAAAGTCTCAATTCTTCTTGATACATAAAATAAACTAGTTGCTTTAGCAGGTACCCCGCTAAAGGCTCATTTTGAGAGAAAATAATATGTGTACAATGGTGGTCAAATTTTTTTCTTTAATTTTGAATTGAATATAATCGGTCAACTTTTTCAGGTTTTGATGTTTACCAGACATATTTGCGTAAATATTTAAATTAAAAAAATGGCAGCCGTATTTGCAGACGGGATTTTTTTAATTGCAACCCCTAACGTTGTCGGAACAGGAAAAATGTATGAAGTTAATACTAGTATGTGACATTGTTTTCAAGATCATGTTCACATCAAAAACCTGCAAAAATGGTCACATGCGGAAGAGATGAAATTATAGCACATGTGCATAATGTAAAGCTATCACTGGGTTCAACACGAGGAACGTACGATTGAAATCTCAATATGAAACACAGGCTTGAATATTGTGAAATATATAATGCCGGCTATGTCGATCCGATAATTTGGTGGCATTCAATAACATTCGACATTAATGAAATCGCAAGAGGTGGCGCCTATATTGTCCAAGTAGGAAGTTAAACCGGGAATGTTCCTAAACACGCACCGCATTTCTATACACATTCACCTGCCGTACACCTTTTAAAGTAGCGAGGACAATATAGCTAACTCCCGTTTATTTAACTCGTTTAACATTTTTTATTTCCGCATTACCGTAAAGCCATTGTCCAAAAGACAAGAGTCGGCAAAAGAAAACAACCTTACACTTTGTGGTTATGTATAATCAATGCTGGTTTGCTTGTGCTCTTGTACCGCCTGACAAGTTGGCCAGTGAAAACGAAATATTGAATATAAAATGACTTGAATATTCGACGCCTTCTTATATTATGGGTAGTGTTTTCCCTCCTAGAAATGCTTTCTTTATTTTGCAGAGCAACAACTACTCAATCGATGTCTGGTTTGATCGTTTGATCACAAGACACCATACTCAATCGATGTCTGACTTGATTGTTTGATCACAAGACACTATACTCAATCGATGTCTGGTTTGATTGTTTGATCACAAGACACTATACTCAATCGATGACTAGTTTGTTTGTTTGTTTGATCACAAGACACTATACTCAATCGATGTCTGACTTGTTTGTTTGATCACAAGACACTACACTCAATCGATGTCTGGTTTGATTGTTTGTTTGATTACAAGACACTATACTCAATCAAAATCTGGTTTGTTTGTTTGACCAAAGGACTACTCAATTGATGTCTGGTTTGTTTGATCACAAGACACTATACTCAATCGATGTCTGGTTTGTTTGTTTGATCACAACACACTATACTCAATCGATGTCTGGTTTGTTTGTTTGATCACAAGACACTATACTCAATCGATGTCTGGTGTGTTTGTTTGATCACAAGACACTGTACTCAATCGATGTCTGGTTTGTTTGTTTGATCACATTACACTATATTCAATCGATGTCTGGTTTGTTTGTTTGGTCACAGGAAACTATACTCAATCGATGTCTGGTTTGTTTGATCACAAGACACTATACTCAATCGATGTCTGGTTTGTTTGATCACAAGACACTATACTCAATCGATTTCTGGTTTGTTTGTTTGATCACAAGACACTATACTCAATCGATGTCTGGTGTGTTTGTTTGATCACAAGACACTATATTCAATCGATGTCTGACTTGTTTGTTTGATCACAAGACACTATACTCAATCGATGTCTGGTGTTTTTTTTTTTAACACATGACACTATACTCATTCGATGTCTGGTTTGTTTGTTTGGTCACAAGACACTATACTCAATCGATGTCTGCTTTGTTTGTTTGATCACACGTCACACAATAAAGACAGCGCAACAGATCAGTCTCGTGTTGCCCCTGAGCTGTGAGAGAACCCGTCCAGCAGGTTGCTCCCGCCAACCGCCCGCATCACTGATTGCACTAAGCTTTGGAAATGTGTTAGCTATAATCCAGGCTTATTTAATTTCATTCTCTCCTGTCATGGAACCTTTGTCAGGTATTATATGGTTAGTATAGCTATACATTCAGTTATATAGTTGCTGGAAAGACCAAAAGTCGCTAATAGAGGATTAACTCACTAATTGGGGATTAAAGATATCTTAGCATTCAACTTAATGTGGCGTTATTTTATCTAGGATTTAGTTTAATAGCGCTCTAAGCAAATGGATCCTAAAGTTTTAATTAATTACTAACGTTTTACGTGATGTCGGCCCATGCTGATCAGCGCACTGTGATTTTCTATAATGAGCAAGAATAACGAAAACCTGTTCATGACACTGGTGATATAATCACTATCAAGGTGTCAATAAGGAACATGCACGAAATAATATGTTGCATCCCCGATGTAATTAACTAATTACCCTCAAATACATGTGCTCTAGAAGCGAATGTACATTTCATTTGAAATTATATGGACCCTGAAGTGGAGAGGGACCTGGCATTAATGTCATACAATGTCAACTGTAATTAAAAGCAGTACGTTGACGCTAACAATATAGCATTCATATTTGCTTAAACAATGTGTCTGATAAATTCTAGCGATACATCTAGACAATATAACACAATATGTTTGTTCGTATAGTTTATCAAGTGCTTAGTTAACACATATGGTTGTTTGTCAGCCCATTGGCAAGTCTGTAGAGATACATGTCCACCGCCCTGTTCACGTATATATCTCTCTGTTAAATGATCTGGAGAGAAGACAATAAATAGAAACAACAAGCTGAGTAGCTCGTTGAACCCCGCATTAAACCTATTTGATAGGCTCACATTTTCCTGCTTAGCTTTGAGAAAAGTTTATTTCATCCAAAAGTAAAGACTCACTCGCTTAATGACACTTTAACCCCCCTACAGAGTGTTTTTTTGACATTTCGCCGTTAACGTTCTAAACTACTGTGAATTGTGCAACACATGTATATATATTCTTAATCGTCTTTTTCTGCAGAACAATAATAAGTAAATTATTTTTTTCTAAACCTTTATACAGAAAAAAATAATTTGCATAATAAGTAAAATTTTGGTACCTCTTTTTCAAATTGCTACTTCGTTTACACCATTTACGTCAACTGTTCAATTTTACATCAACGTATGATACATAATATGAACCAAAAAACGGTCATTCATTTTTTCCTGTTTCCTTGCAATATTGTGGTAAAGGTAACAAATCAAAAAAGTGAGTCAAAATAGTGAAATTTTAATTTCTTATAACTATACCTAAAAAACGAGAAAAGATTTTAAAAATCTGTATGACCATTTTTTAGTTTTAAATGTTGAGATTAAATGTGCAAAAGATCAGTTCTGTAGGTATAATAACAGCCGAGAAGTAGACATTTTCCCAAGAACGGTTCACTGGAAAATGAAAGCAGCGAAAACAGGTAAAATGTATTTCTGATCTATTTTAGGACAGGTTTACCTCTTTCATGCTCAATTCTTTGAAGTATTCCAATCTTTTTTTTCACAATTTGTTTATAATGTGGAATTGACCCTTCCTATGTATGTTTCGCAAATAATTATGTGAAATATATCAGTTTACTATAAAATTGACAAGAGCTGACCGTCACTGGTTGGCGTAATTTGGTGGAAAGCAATCCTTACAGTGGTTAGGAGTTGAGTGAAGCTGAATCTTACAGGCTTAAAGACAACAGGTCAATTTATTTTCAAGTTATAGACTTAACAAGATGTATTTGCGTAATCGGTGACCATATTTGTAGATAATCGGTGAATTTATTTTCAAGTTATCATGTTCACGTCATAGATATGTGGGAATTTTGCACATGCGCACTATGAGGTATATTGTTGTGTGCTATTGTTGGAGCCCTATATAGATGCAGTCCCATGCATCGTTGAAATAGGAGTAACCGACAATTCATATATGAATTTAATCTCTGATTTTGTTTTAAAGTTATAGTTTAAGAAAATGAAGTTTGTAAAATTATGCAAAGGTGGTCACATTTTTTAAGGATTCGTTAAATGCAGTGGTCGCATCCATTGTCTTAGTTGTGTGGGGGGGTATTAAGGTATAGATAAATTTGTTTGCAAGTTGTCGTTTTCGAGATATAAACTGACGTGAATAGCACAAAATAATGTATAGACGGCCTTATTATTTGGGAAAATTGGAGCAATGCTTGTTTGTTTGATTACGGTTAAACGCCTTACTTAAGGATTTTCACTCACATGACGTACAGGGTGAAGGAAACCATCCTCGACGCAACTGGCAACAGACAGGACAGGGTAACTACAGGACAATCACAGGGAGTTATACATAGACATCACGAACAGATCGGCTTCGTGTTGCCCCTTATAGCTATAAGAGCACCAAGACAACATGAAGCTGCCTTTCAACGACCCGCGGTGTTTTAATTGTAGGCAGCTATATTTCACGTATGAAATTCATCCGCGAAGCTGTTCTCTTGATGAAATGTTCAGAACACGTACAGGCGTATATATTCTAGAATTACGCATAACTGACATATTGTTTTGAGGAGTTGGATGAATTGCAAACCGACGTATTAATAGTATGAAGCTATATTTCAAGTTTTAAATTGTTCCCTGAAGTTGTTATCTATCTATATCGTGTTCACAACACGCACAGATCTGAACACTGTAAAAGTATGCAATAACGGCCGTATTGTGTTACAGAATTTGGTGAAATACAATAATACTCGTCGTCTTAACAGAAGGAAGCTGTACAGCCCAAGTTTGAAGTTAAGCCGTGAATTTGTTTTTTACTTTATCGAGTTTACAAAATATGTGACGGAATGACGTCAGATTGACAACAAATAGCACTTTAAAGACGCCACCTCCCCTACTTTAATTTTGAGGGACAAGATATCTCAATATATATTCTGAAGAGATATTTATCATTTTAATTACGCTCTTTAAATCAGATTAAAATCCCGTTGTGGAGAATCTTTAATTACAATATTAAGCGCACGTGCAGGATACGGAGGGAAGGTTCGATTGTGTCCGCTCTGCATATACAATTATACACAGAACTTTCGATTCCCTACTGTCTACATTTATATTTGGGTTCCATCGTTCTCTTGTAAACAAGCTTATAGGCCTGCTGCAGATAATCGGGCTAAATCGGCCTATATATAGTTACGACATATGCATGTTTTCATTGTTTACTGAGCATCTTGCTGTCGAAACACATTTAACTAAACTAACTTACAGGAGCGCTGTATTGGAAGATTAATTGATTCCTAGGTGACTACTGCTCGGAATCAATCACAGAGGTGCCACGGTAGCCAGCCAGAAACATTATGTCGACTTAAGTTTGGGACATTAAAACTGGGACAGTATCTTAAATGCAGTTTGTTTGATTGGGGTTTAACGCCGTACTTAGAAGGTTATTTCACTCACATGACGGCGTGCCAGTCCATTGGACGAAGGAAACCACTCCTGACATGCACCACTGGCAACAAACAAAAACACCACAGGCCAAATACAAAGACATAATAAACATATCGGCTTCATGATCCTCTTTAGCTTACTAAAAAAGCACCAGGGCAACAGGAAATTCTCTGTAACCACCCACTCTTAAATACAGAGGCAATTCTCTAATAGTGTATCATGTATTGGTTTTATCGCAGTATTAGATGTTTCACTCCATCACTCCACACTAGTGCACAACTCGAAATTATTCGATCGATGACCGGGGGCCTGACTAACTTGTCTTATCTGAACATGTGTCCTAACGCCATTACTATAAAAATGGTGAAATTTGGAAAATATTGATACCAGTTAAATGCTGGTCAAATGTCAGTTCGCCCTTATACACTGTATATGTTGTTGTTTCCCAATTGATGCATATACCTGGCTAATGGTTCTATATCATTACCTGGTGAATATCGATTTTGTCTATTGATTACAACGTTTGCTTGCAACGGTTGGCTTATTTTAATCTCTCACGCGAGCAATGTCGTGTCCTCTAAAAATAGATGTGTCGCTGGCTGGTTATTACTTGCAAGCCTGAAGCCCGTCAAATGACCTTGTTTATATCACATGACTCGATCGGCCAATCATCTTTCAGGTTCCCGGGCTGAGTGTTGTTTATAACGCACACAGCTGAGTGCCGAGCGAGCACAACACAGTGAGCGAAGGAATACAGAAACAAGCTGACACAAAAGCAGAGCAAAGTAATTTTTCTGG
The DNA here is from genome assembly GCA_030265115.1 of Mopalia vespertina. Taxonomy (NCBI): domain Eukaryota; kingdom Metazoa; phylum Mollusca; class Polyplacophora; order Chitonida; family Mopaliidae; genus Mopalia; species Mopalia vespertina. The sequence goes on along the minus strand of JAQQZZ010152275.1, from coordinate 2,735 downwards.
AAGATTATTTGCTTCATTTCTTCTTCGCAATGACAACCCAAGTGATTGAGAACTTCATAGACGAGTATGATATGTACAACATAGAACAAGATAAATTCATACATTCCAGTCACAGTGGCAAAGGAAGAACAAAGAAAGAGGCCAGTCAACACACCAACCACCATGAGCCAAGCGGCCATGTCAGAAAAACAACACAAAAACTCGTCAACAATCATCATAATAACCTCATAAAAAGACAACTGTCCAACGAAGCAAAGTCATGATTTAGTTAGGTAAGTATTTGTGCATGGTTTGGTAAATTTTAGGTATAATTTGAAATTTTGAATCCGCGGTGCAAGAGAGGTCATGCCAAAGAAAATGTAAACAACTTGATTTTTGTGTCGGGCTGACCTTAGCCTTCTAGCCAATGTGTACCGTATTTCGCCGAAATATAAAACCTGTCTCTTTGTTATTGAAATAGGTCAGCTTTAAAGATATTAAGCTTATAGCCCCCCGGACAGCACAGTCCCAACTCGTGTTTTCTGTTATGTAGGTCAGATATTACTTATTGTATTTTTTAAAACCGCGCATGTTGCGTTTTCGACGTTAAAACATAAATATACACACAGCTCTGAACTAAGCTAAGTAACTGTTTTCTGTATATGTACTGAAAACTCCAGTTAACCCTATTGGCCCTGTGCAATATTTGTTATTGCTAATTAATCCCATAAGGCATTGCGGTGGGATGTAAGGAAAAACAGATGCAAGATGCACGTGATATTGGTCGTCACGGTTGATTGATCGCACAAATTGACTGCATTTCCTGCTAAATAATATATATATATATAAATATATACACATAGTGCATTTACAAAGAAGAAATGAAATGTAAATAAATGATGTTAAACTGGGGCTCCGCTGTGCACTGCATTCTATGGTACAACTAGATCCAGGTACCGTCAGTATATAGCCTATGCATAATGATCGTATAACCCTCCGTGCAAAGATATATCTAGGAACTAGGAAATCGACATTAGATTTTTTAAGGTCAAGAATGGACCAAAGATAAAAAAAAAAAGCCAATATGGACTTGAAAACCAGCAGATAGTCAAGAATCGCTCAAGGCCCCTGACTAAATGCAGCTTGTCAGGAGCTTAGCAACGTTGCCCTTACTTACCATTGGAGGAAGATTAACTTTCAACTTTGGTTGGGCTAGTGTTAGTTAGTGTTCGAATGCACCTCCGTTATATAAGTGAAAACCATTTTTTGGATATATGCGGCAGTCGTATACGACTAGATTACAACGAATTACATTTCTTTTATAATAATTTAATATTACGTTAGCTGATACCTCTTCATATGGGCCAAAGTGAAAGCAAACAAATATTGAGAGATTTTTCGCTCTTTTTGGGGTTGAAAAATGAACGATAGATACTTGTTTTGCCTTTCTATGGTACAGTTCTCTCGAATGCGAAACCTCTCTTTATATGAAGTGCCAAAACTGATAGAATTTTAAATTAATAAAACTATTTTCTATTCTACATTGTTTGACGTCTATTATAACCAGGCCATGTTATTTTCAGTCATGCGAATCCAAACATTTTGATGTCTTTTGTTTAAAGAAGGAAGTATATATTTTATATTTTGAATAAATGAAGAGAGAACAATTTGCTTGCCTCCACCGAGATTCTATATACATAAACAAAATGTTAGCTTTGTCCTACATAACCTTTATGCTCAACTTCATGGTTGGTTTAATTGGAATAGAGTGTTATGATAATTGAGTTAATTTCCTTTTTAGTTTTACCGCATATTACTTTGATCCGTAAATTTGTCTTCTATCTTTATGACTGTAACTTGTTTTTGTTTTTCAACAGATTTTAGCACAAGTTTGAGCCTGAGGGAAGCGGAGGTAAAAAGTTCAAATGGCAGACCAAGTCAACCGAATCCTTAACCTCGCAACGGAAACGAAAACGGACTATTGAGATGATTATGATAAACCATATTTGGATCTTACAAAGGACTACCGTGTATACTTAATTGTTTTGATCTCTTCAAAGACACGAGGAAGAAAAAAAGACGAAAAACCGAGAAAGTAATGGAGTGAGTGGAATTGATGCCTTTAACGCAATTCATATATTGACAATCGTAACGAGTGTGATATGATATGAAAGGTTGTTCAATGTTACAGTTTATTAAAAAAAATGTTTTCACAATTGTTTAATCGCATTGTTTTTTGTCAATTTCGTTTAATTTTAAGCAAATTGTCTACCTGATTAGCACTAAAAGCCATGTGCAGGAATCCGGTAAATAGTTACAGCAAACCAGTATATATGACATATGCATATTAAACGTAAACGATGCGGACAGTTTACCCGAGTATCGGAGACGAAGGAAGGCCTGTGGTTCATGTAAGGATACGAGCTTTGCCTGATAAACTATGTTAACCTAGATTAGCGTTGATTTCATTTAATTGCTCTAGCAGGTGCCCGTTTTCGTCGAAAACAGGTTAAAGCAGGGGAAAACCTATCTGCAAACGGTTGTTTACAAAAGAGTCTAGTAGACGACGCTTGCCTTCTTCCATTGTCTATAGGCGGTATAATCGACTAAATCTGAGGCGATTCGATGACTTTGACATAAGGCAATCTTGTCAAATCTACCCAATCATTAGTCCTATTTAATAGGCCGTCGACGTTCGATATTTATCATTTGGACATTGACAGTACCTCGACGTCCTATACTTCGGTACTATTTCC
>JAQQZZ010152264.1:0-12510 GCA_030265115.1 Mopalia vespertina | reverse complement strand
CACCCATTGGGCTGGCACGTCGTCATATAAGTGAAATACCCTTGAGTACGACGTTAAACCCCAATCAAACAAGCAAACAATAATAGCAATTTTAATCAGAAATCAATATATATTTTCCTTTGGCTGTCACAACAAAAAAATGAAGCTTGCATTGGTACATACACATCTGGGTCAGTGTAAAGCGTCCATGAGAGTGATCAAAGCTGCATAACAGAAAGGTGTCGGTTGAAATGCAATGATTATTTAACTGAAATATGATAGAAAAGAACAAAACAAATATGATTAACTCTAGTCAATGTCTAACAATTATTACTTGCCCATTAACAAATCAAAGCGTTAAATCTCTGGTCATAAATTAGATGATGATTTTATTACACGAACACGTCGGCGGATGCCAAAGGTTCATTTATAGTGTAACTGATATGTGATGCGATCGCCAAACTGCAGGTCAGCCATGGTTTTCAAACAGTGTAGACGCCATTTGAAAGTTGTAAAATAAAATAATTCATGTAGAATGTAGCTTTTCATTGGTTGAATTATATCAATAAACAGAAAGTGACCAATCAGAGTGTGTGAAAGCATGGCTTTATTAAACGGAAATTTACTTATTTATGGGATACATATACATACAGTTGTTGTTAATCTAATTTTATAAATGAGACATCTATAGGCCTGTGGTAATATTATAGTGGTCTAAATGGAATTTGCAGTGTTCTTTTTTTATTTTCAGGAAACAACTGTGAAGAAAAGAAAGGTAATTATAACAAAAATACACAATTTCTTCAGTATAAAGTATTAAAAATAATCACAAGAGTTTGTGCTGTAAATGTTGCATTTGGTCAATTGATGGGTAAAACAAAACAGAGTAAAAAAATACTTAAATGTTACCCTTTCACACCGAATGGATTTGTTATGTTACATCTGATCTGACTTGTCACCATCGTAAACTACGTTGATTATTTATTAATCTGTTGAAAGCTCATTTATCATAGTTGTCTGTGATAAATTGGACAATACAGTTCATAGAAAACCAAAGTCTTTCTTACAATTTAATCTTATTTTTCTCTTCTATTTCCAGACACCAGCTGAACCAAAGACAAAGACAAAAGTAAGTGTAACACAGTTCACTTTTTGTTGACGGGAGTATCATAATTTACAATTCTGACAAAGTTGTCTCTGGCCTTAAGTAAAAACAACATTCAGAGAATGATTTAGGTTCCATGAAACAATGAATAAAATCATACTGATCGCCTGTGATTAAAAATATTCGAATCAAAACATATAATATGGTGTTGGGTTTAAATCCCGGTGAAGGCAAGCACATTTTTCTGTCTTCATTTATAAAAAATAATAAGGAAAAATAAATTGATCAGTTACTTTTTTGTTTTAATTCCAGGTGCCAAAAGTCATCAACATAATCGACGTGTATGAAAGTGTTGTGGATGTTAGTGAGGACGTAGGTGAAAGCATTAGTGACCATGTGTGTGGCAGTGTAAATGTTGTTGATGTGTCTGTTAATGAGGACGTGGGTGAAAGTATTGTGGATGTGTCTGTTAATGAGTACGTGGGTGAAAGTATTGTGGATATGTCTGTTAATGAGGACGTGGGTGAAAGTATTGTGGATGTGTCTGTTAATGAGTACTTGGGTGAAAGTGTTGTTGATGTGTCTGTTAATGAGTATGTGGGTGAAAGTATTGTGGATGTGTCTGTTAATGAGGATGTGGGTGAAAGTATTGTGGATGTGTCTGTGAATGAGGACATGGGTGAAAGTATTGTGGATGTGTGTAGCAGTGTAAATGTGGTTGAAAGTGTTGTGGATAGTGATATAAATGACCTTCTTAAAGATTTGTTCGATGAAGAGGGTGACCAAACGACGACGACAAATGAGACACGAGACTACCTAACATTTCTTAACGACGAGACCCAAGAAAAACTTAAACACCAAGTAAGTGACAAGTGTCATATTTTCCTTATGTTTTATTTCACTCTTGCAAATGAACTATGATATTATTTTATTATCCGTCAACCAAATTCGTTGTGTTCTGATTAGTCAATTTGCAGCGGGGTAAAAACCCATACACCCCGGGAGATTTCCAATGTCACTAGAGTTCACAGGTAATATAAAAACAAACATCACCGCCTACGCTTCAAATTTTATTTTCAAAGTTTAACAACACTTGTTTTTTTAAATCAAATTTTGGCTGACACAGAGTAAGTTAAAAACATATCTGCTTTACAATCGCTCAATTTAAAGGACGCTAAAATACCAGACACCTTTTTTTCGGGGTTCTTTTTTGGCAGTGTTATTGACCCTTTCGATGTGGCTGAAAGCTGCATTGACATGGCAGCACTAGTCCTCAGGTGAGGTAATTTGGAAAGCAAACAAAGATCGTATCGCCGCAGAACTTATTTTCTTATGGTTTTCTAGGTGAATACAATCGCACATACTGTGGCTTGGCGGATAATAAATTCGTTACAGACATTTGTCTCAGGGTGTACTGACTTCTATGACCATCCTGCAAGCCCGTACGACTCTTCGCCTCAGGGTGTACGCGTTTGCAGGACGGTCATAAAAGTCAGTACACCCTGAGAAAAACGTCAATAACTAATAGTATTTTAGAGAACAGAAAAAGCTGTACATATTTGTTATGCTTAAAATGTATACAAATTTATACTTTAATTTTATTTATTACAAATTGTAATTATCAGCTATTCAAATTATCTCAAATAACTTTAATTTCAGGTTGCTGATTTTATGAAAACGAAATCAATTGATGTTAACATTTCCCAACCACCCCAAGTTGCTCCTTGCTGTGCACATTGTTTTAGTATAAACGATAGGCTGGACCAAATTGAGGCTAAACTGGACAGGCTTTTGTCCTCATCCATAGTTTCCCCACATTTTGAAATTCCCACAGCACAGGGGTCAAATTTCATTGTGGGGACTGATGGAATATTGGAAAGTACACTCCGTTCCAAGTCCACAGTCTTGTCAAATGCAAACATGACAACCCGTACCCATACTGACTTTCCTCATCCAACAACAATCAAGGTTGGGAAGAAAATGACCAGCATGGATATTGGTTGTCATAAAAAAGATTTAATAATGACTGCCGGAAGTTGTGCCATCCCGCCATCGGTAACGGCATCAGTGATGGAAAGATCGGACCAACTTTCCAATTTTTCCACAAATTTGGTTATGTCGATGTATGAAATGGAGGAGCTGAAAAACCGAAGTGTTGATACTTTCAAACAATTGCCAGGACTTAGTCCGAGGCGCATTTCCGGAGTCAAGGAAAAATGTATGGAATTGTTTTCCATTCCTGCAGCAGAGCAGGACCTTAAGTGGCGACAAGTATGTAAGGCCAGTATAAATAAGAAGTTGAGAACGATGTTTAGGTCACCCTTGCCTGCTGCAGGAATGGCCGAACAATGACATTTTATGTGTTTAAATGATGTACATTAAGGGTCTAAGTGGCAGTTGGTCCGCTACATTATTTGTTTAATGACAATTTAGGGAATAACCATGCTGTATTTGGTGGTTTGCTGATGTCAATGCTAGGTTTTACGGTCGAAAATTTGGTATCTTTAAGAGAATTGTTGGCTTTGATAGGTTGATTATAAATTAGCAGAAATATGATTTAATTACTAAATAATTCCCATTTGTGTTTTTTGTTTTATAATATCGATCATCTGGAGCCAATTACTAAATATTTATGAGTCATGTGTGGTTTTTAAATACAAATTTAAATATATTTATATATATATATATATACATGAAATGATTGTGTGGTTTCTTTTTTATTTACAGGCCAATCTATGGAAACCCTCGCTGGTCGAGTGGATGTAGGCGCTGGCGCTGGAGTCCATTGGCCTCCCATATATGAAGATGCTTTTTCGATTACTGTTTGTTTGTTTGATATGTGTTGTACACCTTACTCGAGGAGTTTTTTTGATTGGTGTTTAACATAGTGCCCCAGCTAAAGGGTGGGAATGGTTATGGTTACCTTATATGTTGTCTGTTGAGTGCATTGAATGGTACAATGGTGGTCCATATGGCCACCTAATGCCCAGATGGCCCACCATTGTGTAAGACGACAATGGGCATTACTTTTTTTAGATGAGAAATGAATCTCCTACACTTTAATGGAGTCACAGTGTCCCAGTATGATTTTATCCCTTGAATAAGGTCTTCTTTGTTGGTTGGCCGGATATGTGAAAGAAAACATTTCATGTCTGCCCAAATCATCTCTATCGGATTAAGGTCTGGACTCTCTGGTGGTGTTCTCCAGTGGTTAATTTGGTTTTCCTTCATAAATGCTGAACAAAACAGAAACAAGACCGTCATTAGTATACATGAATACATTTCATCAGATAATACACAACTTTCTCTAAACTATTTGAGCCCTCTGGGTAAGGGCAGTATTAAGAACATTATTTTTCAACGAAGCACTTGTATGGATGTTGTTGTGGGTCACTCTTTGTAAGTACATCGTCATCATAGAAGTGAAATAACCTTAAGCATGGCATAAAACACCAATCAATTAATCTTGATTTACAATATGAAAGTGTTATGGCTGGTTCATGGCATTGCTCACATTGTATAATTCTCACTCAAATCTTAATTCAAATACTGAAATACTTTAAACACAATAAATGTATTATCATCAGTACAATTGGAAGATATCAATTCATACCTTTAATTCGTTTACTGGTGTGCTTGGGGTCATTATCTTGTATTAACCTGTGGCCTTTGGGAAATTTTTCCCTTAAGAAAGGAACAAGCGTTCTGGAAAAGATTTTTTCCAGCCCAACTGCATTTAACATGCCAGTAAAAATACAAACACTGGTTGGCCCCTTTTTGGATATACCAGCCCACACATGCACCTGAAACAAATAGAGATAAGCATAACATTGGTGAACTGTAACTGTAGTATGTACTTGACAGCTGAGTATTTCCCCTGTTTAGGATAAAATTAAATAAGTAGGTGACGGAGGCTTGACATCAGATTTTCTAAATTAGTGGTTATCACATCTCTACAACTAATTATTGTTATAAAAGTTATTGTTCTTAGCAGCACACTTTTTTTGTAATGCATCGGACTTTCCATTTTGCTTGCTGGCCAAGCAATTAGGAAATGAAAGTGCTTTACTGTGTGTCAAAAGAGCTTGAATTACCCTGGGAGTAGATTTGGCAATAGAAAGACTGGCTTGGGATGTTTACTTTTAATATTATAGTCAGGTACGTTAAAATACTGTAGCATTGCATGATATTCCAGTTAGAATTGTGCAGAGAAAGCCTTTGATTAACCATAGCAGTGTTGACAAAGTGTGGCCAACAAATAAAAAAGCAGCATATTTTGCTTTCATTAATGGACCATAAGTGTTTAACATAAATTCCAAGGTTTATAATATGAATAAACCAAAATGATTTTTACTGGAGCGGATACAACTGATCCCATCCTCTCCATCATGAGGCAGCGAAAAGGTCTAGCTGACATATAATACATGTAGCGGTTTATAACGATGTATCCCAATTCACCTGTAGTGACAAAGTTTTTTGAAATGGATTGAGTTTAAATGATGTAACTTATATATCTTATAAGCTTATCACCATATTTTTATACTCCTCAAAATAAATAAAAAGTACTGATACTTTACACCAAATATGAGTACAAATACATGTCCTCCAATGATTAAAGTAATGAGGAGGAGTATCATAATTTGAAACCTGTAATCGAGTACTGAGTACTTTGGCCCCAGCCCTGGTTGTAGAGTAAGATCACTGAGCTGTGTTCTTGTTATGTATATTTGTGCAACAAGGTAAACCAGAAATATAGAATTACTTTGGGTTTGTAATGACAAGTTGTTATATACCTTGTAAGGATGTTTAGGTTTTCCAAAACAAGCGAAGACAACAGATTCCCCTTGTCGTCGGAATCGTAGATAGCCATTTGGCATAAGTTGAATTGATGACTCGTCAGTGAATATACAACCATCAAACTGTTCATTCCTGATGATATTCAACATTGCATAAAGCAGTCGTTTTGGCTTGTTCACATGGCGAATAAGCTGACAATAGCTGCAATGAAGATAAAAAATACATTTAACAAGCTGATCAGCTAGCAGGCATGAATATTGTAATATTATGTAATGGCTGCCATTTCGCTCAATATAGTTTTATAAAATACAATGCCATCCATTCTCTAAATAAGAGGCTATATTTCAAGTTAATCTGTGAATTTGTTAGAGTTATAGTGCTCACAATATACACAAACATGAATATTGTATGGTGGCCATTTTGTTTTACAGAATTTGGTGAAATGCAATTCCATCTGTCATATTAACAGGAGGAAGGTACATAACAAATTTGAAGTTTATCGATGAATTTGTTTTCAAGTTAGCATGTTTACAAATTTTTGTGACGGACAGATGGACATTCATTGCCTTTGTTAGTTTGATTGGAGTTTAACGTCGTACTCAAGGGTATTTCACTTATATGACAATGTGCCAGCCCTACGGGTGAAGGAAACAACCTTCAACACCACTGGAAACAAAACAAAGACCAGACGGGATGCAATACAGACACCACAAACAGATCGGCTTCTTGTTCCCCTTTAGCTCTGAGAGCACCACGGCAACACGAAGCTCCCACCAACCACCTGCTGGAAATCGCGTAGCATTTCTATTTTTATGATAGCTGAAGCATGACCGTGCACAGTCCCAATATGTCAGCTGTAAAATGAAACAAGTTTGAGCTCAATACATTGAGTAGTTTTTTAGATACAGCTTGTAGAGTGGAGGCAAAGAACAGATGGATGGACAGACAGACAAACTTCCAAGAATGTAACATGAATAGTACCATGACAGTGCACAGTCCCAATTTGACCGCTGTTAAATGGAAAGTTTTAACTCGATACATTTAGTAGTTTTTTAGATAGAGCTTGGAATATGAGTGGAGGAAGACTGACGGCAAATGACAGATGGACGGACAGACATGCATAGCACCATGATAGTACACAGTCCCAATATGTCGGCAGTTAAATAAAATAAATTTCAGCTCGATCATGGAGTACTTTTGGAAATTGAGCTTAGAATATGTGTGAAGACGGACCGACAGACAGACGGCATAACCTATTTTCAGATGCCCCGCAAATCTTTTGCGAGGGATAAAAAAACTGAAATTAAAAAAAAAAAATGGCTCTTTCATAATAATTTTTTTTATTGTTTTATTTTTCAAAATCACATACATGTAGTTTTCGTTAGAAACTAATCTTTTTTGCAATATTATGATAGTTTATCATAATATGTAGCCTTATTTAAAGATACTGAGTTAAAGTGTATATTTCCAGACTTTGATCTTAAAACTGTTTTTCAACCTAAACTTCATAATTTTTATTGCATATATTTTCAAAGACAACCATCTGTATGACGTCAGTCCCGCGAGTTAAGATAACTAATTAATGGCTATGCTTAATCGAATACAAGTGCAATACAGATGTTTGTGTTTGAGAATATGCAATAATAAGTATAGATCGAGAAACAGTTGCCTTTAGCTTCTCCAGCTCCATGTCTGAGAGAATGTGTGAAAGCAGGGCACAGCCCTCTGTTCGTGTTTAATGGTCTTTGCATATTTTACTCTATTTTATTTCTAGAACTTTAAATCAAGTACATCTAGTGTAGAAAATTATGAAATGACAACTGCTTTTGTTGGGAACTGATCTATGCATGCCAGTGTCCCAGTGCCTACATATACATGCTGCGAGTCCTGTGACAACAGAAAATAAATATATTATGCAACATAAATGGCCATTTTGGTGGCCAACAATGCACATAAATCCTATTCAAACGAGTGAGTACACATGGAAATGTTTAAAACATCATATTAAGATCAGAGTGTGCCTAAAATGCGTTTTTTACAAGGTGACCAAAATTGAACACTGATCAATACTTTATGACTATCCCCGGTATGGCGGAAATTTTTGGCCCCCAGATTACGGCGGTATTGAAGGCAGGCAAAGTAGTATGCTACTGCAAGTTAAGAGGGTTTATTAATTGACATCTTATTTAATGCAAATCGTACTAGCTACTCGGGCTAGCTCTTAAAACTGTGCACTAGCCCAAGGTTTTTTTTTACTTACATACTATTATTGGTTTTATTATAATTCTGTGAAAGTTTTTTTACGTTGAACATCTACTTTATTCAATTTTGGTAAATACATAAACTTCAATTTGTCGTACACGCCACACGGTACAAGAAAATTATTTCTATCAATCCCTGTAACCGTGAGCATCTGTAGGCCAGGGGCCAGAGTTCGAATCCCGGTAAAGGCAAGCAAAATAGTATTCCTCGACATAAAAATATATACATGTGGACGTGAGGCGCTCAACAAAAGGTTCAAACGTCAAAATTAATCGTATTAGTGATGCAGTATTGTCGTGTATTGCCCTACATATTTCTCTCTTCATTTATTCAAAATATTTATAGGTTTGAAACTAAATACTTATCATTTTTGAACTGCTTATGGAATAAAGAAAATGCCACGTTTTGGATATCACCATCGTGCGATATTGATTCGAAATCACGCATGGTAAAAAGGTTCTAAGAATTAAAATATCGATCCAAATCCTTTGCACGGCAACCCACTACCGGTTTGAAATGTAGACTCCACCAATCAAATCCTCAGAGAATCGATCGTATATAAAATTGTAAAAGTATGTAGACACGGAATGGAGCTAGTTAATTGAAATGATGAGTGCTTGTAATGTCTTTAAAAAAAAAGAAAAAAAGAATAATAATAACAACTATACCGTGTTTTCTTTTTTGTCCAGCCAAGACCCTTCAGTTCCAGACGTACAGTCTCCCTGCTGACACGAACTTTAAAAATTTCTAATATCTTCTTGCATATGTTCTTGACCGTGACTTCCCGATCAACCGACACCATCCAATTTATAAAATCCAGCTGAATTTTATTTAAACGTCTTTTTCGGGTGTTGCGTGGCCTATCTGTGATCTTACCAGTTGTCCTGTTATATATATATATATATGTTATTTATTTATATTATTTTGACGCTTTAAATATGACACCAACGAATAACAACATGTACATGTACATTGTCCCTAATTAATTGATGTACATACATGTACATGTTCAAGCATTATGCTCCTGATTAGCAAATGTAACTAATAAGACATTCGTATTGATGCATGCGTGTATAAAATAAAAAATAAATATGCTAGAAAAATATCTCTTTAAAGGTTTATTATCAGTTGTAATAGGAATTCGTCCGATTTTTAACTACAAGTATGGAAAGTATGGCTATACAATACCTGAATTTTTTGCAGAATTGGCGAATACTTTTTAAACTTGGCAAAAACCGAAATCCTCGTTCCACTAGCTTAGTCTTTATAGTTTTTGGTGACCAAAAACACAGGGGGCCCAGAACATACGCTATAAGAAATCGCACTCGTTTAGGAATTCTCCGCAAAATCTTGTGGTCCATGTTTTGGGATCAACCGCGCGAGAGAAGAGAGAAAAATCGAAACAGTTTTGCCTATGCCGTTCGTTGTCAATGACGCAACTGCCAACAACCGGAGATTTACATTGATTTTAAAATAACATTTTTCTGTATGCCGCGGTTTACTCACACTGACGTTTAGCATAGCTTTTGGCGCTTGCGGATTAGAGCAGGATGAGACGAGACGGGACTTACGTGCGGTTCGTCTCTGAACAAAACGCGTCCAAAACGCGTCTTTCAGACACATTATACAAGGCAAATCCGCGTCCAAGGTGGGAAGTTAGCTTCTGGCAGTACTGTACCAGTTCATCGTGCTTTGAAACACAGCATTCCAAAAAATGTTACAAAAGTGCAAAAGCTCAACGTTAAATAAATTGAACAGCAGTAAGTTAGGTGCCACCAAGTAGAATAATCCTTGTAAATAAAACTGCTTTTGACATGAAGTGTGCAAAGTCATTTGGACTTTACTGTTTTATTAATACACTGTAATAAGAAGACGGACATTACAAACTGTTGTGGCAAATTAAATATTTCATTTAATTAAACATGCTATTTGTTTTTGTTTCACAGTAACATTTGTAGTATAGGCAAGATATTATCAGATTAAATGATAATCTATGAGCTCACTAAAATTGACTTCTCAATTGTAAATGTGGAATTTATTTGTTCAGGTTTCCATACATTGATGTCCCATCGCAAACTATAATTTCTATAACAGGTACATTTAAGTACTTTGAGTAAGTTTGCTTGTTTGTTATCACTCTCGAGGGCCACCAAATTGCATCTCTTGATTTTCATTTCTTAAAATTTTATAGAAAAAGAGAGAGGGGTCCCCCCTCTCCCGGGCCTCACCCCCGCCCGCAAATTTGGCAAAATATGCACCTTTGGTTAAAACCTATTATAATCCACAGTGCTGGTCGCTCACCAAAACGCAAACATCGAGAATGATTTTTATGAATGATTGTGAAAAACTATTTTACCGTTGTGAACACAATGTTCACAATTTTAAAATCTGTTTGTGGTGTCATTGCTTTCTGTCAACAGAAGATTTTTCCAACAGCACATCGTCAAAATATAGGCAATTCAATGTATAATGATGTAGACTATATGGAAGACATATACGCAATCATATTTGTAAGAAAATATTATCTATTAGCAAAATATATGCAAAGAGACATTAAAATGTCAATTGAATTAAAAAAAATATGTGAACAACATAAGAAAGCGCCTTTCACTACTTCGACAATGTCGATAACAAAATATTAGATGGCACATTTTTCCTTCAATAATGTGCCTGAGATCCTAGGCCATATCATTTATTAATCGCGTATGGTTCGGCTGGTATTATGCCAGACATTCACCATAGTCTTAACATAAACTCAGTCATGTTGCTTTATTAAGTGATAATGGTCACGGGCTAAAGGGGTATTTTTCTGTGTGCGGCTTTGGCATTTGAACTTTTTGTACCTATCTCCCCACAAGGCTTATGTGGGGAGATGATCCTTTTACGATGATGCCTTTGATGCAGTTAAAGCCTTAAGGCATGTTTGTTCGCTGACCTTGTTAACAGCTAAAGCAATTGCTGTATCCAGTTTGATCAAGGTTTAATGCCTGCCAATATATGTGAAGAAAACCACTCTCGGTGGCACTAGCAGCAAACACTAGCGAGACAGGCAAGCACTAGGCGCTGTGCAAAAACATTCCAAACATGCAACGTTGCCCCTTTGCTCAGAGTAAAACTGTTACGCGAAACTCCATCCCACCGTGTGGGGCGGTTGGTTGGCGGGAGCTTCTGTTGCCTTGGTGCTTTCAGAACTAAAGGGGAACAGCAAGCTTTTCTGTTGATGAGGTCTTTGTGTTGTCCTGTATTTGCCCCCGTGATTTCTTATGTGTTGCCCGTGGTATCAGGATAGTTAACTTCACCTATTGGACTGGCACGCCGTCCTATCAGTGAAATAACCTACCGTGTTAAACCCTAATCAAACAATCCCACCGCTGTGTTCAGTATCACCTTGTCTTTGTACATGTATGCAACGTCTGACTGGAATTAATCATACCGTGTGTCCTTGCCTGAAGCGGTATGTCTACAGGAACTTCTTAGGAATGTCGCTATACAACGTTTTAACCCTTATTATAAATTTTAGAATCTACGTAAGTAAAAGATGTTGGTAAGTTATGCAGAAATGGATACAAACATTTTACTTCATCTCTTTCATTTTTAGTTTATTTTTAGATCGTCAAAAGCTATATCTTCTACCGGCTTGGATGGGTGACAACTGGCCTACTCTATTGATTTTGTCACATTGTGTTTTGTTTTCAGTGCCGTTGTCCTCACCAGATGAGGTCTGTGCTTTGCTGTGTCTATCTTGCCACGTTATCGTTCTCAATCTTTGGAGTTAAGGGAGTAGATTGTAAAGAAATATTACATGTCTGAGAATTGTATACCAGGAATAATATAAGTCCTCTCTTAAATAAATCTTTAGAAACTGATCAAATAACATGTTGAAGTGAGATGTTCAAACGTGGTTTGAAACTCTGGAGACATTAGCGATCTTGAGTGTCTTTCGTTCGTCCCTTGCCTTGCGGTGATGTTCATGTCCAAATTAGTTTTTTGAGAAAATACAACGTTTTTGTCTTACCTAATTATATACCTTGTGACCAGTAATCACATGTTATTATAGGTTATCACAAAGTGCACAGGACCAATTCTCATTGATAGTACTAATAATTGTGATTGATTATCTGGTGTATTGTCAGAGGTGACAAGATCAAGTGAGTGTATTTCAGCACTGGTGGAGAAGACATGACCCATTTAAACCTCCAAAATAGCAACAGACTGGAGTAAACGATCTGTTTTACTGCTCTTTTTGATCTAAAGAACATCACAGAATGAACATGTTGTATCATTGTTGCATTAAGGCCCGTCTACACGATCAAACATTTGTTGTACAACAAGAACCAACATTTGTTCTACCGTGTTGCAGTTTGTTG
>JAQQZZ010152263.1:0-26645 GCA_030265115.1 Mopalia vespertina | reverse complement strand
CTGGAGCACTGGATACCGTAAGCTTTCCATACTCTGAAGCCATGTTTAACCTGCATCCAAATCGAGGCTACATTTCACCACCACTAAAACTCGAGCGCCCTCTTCTTGACTTATACGGCGGCGGATAACCCCATTAGCTTTAGGAATAAGGGACATAACTCTAACGTCTAAACCTCTGTCGCTGCGCAAACTTCAGGGTTGTGGTGCACACATATGAGATACCCACCACTAAAGGAATCGTTATGGACAAAACACAAGTCATCCATTCATCTTTCCCACCAGATGTGTTGATGTGAAACTTTACATAACACTGCATACACATTATCTTGGGGTTATACCCAATGTGTACCCTGCCATGGGAAGTATGGTCAACATGGGATGAGTATACATGTCCCAGGGTCAACCGAGCTGGGCGACCATAGAGACATACATAGAGTCCACATCGTGTTTCCCATACCCAACCAAAACAGATACCATATCAAATGAATAAAAACACGCACTCCTGTGCTACTGCACGTAAAGACTAACTATGAGCTTTCGGCCCACATGCTGGGGCCTTTTTTCACTCGAGAAAGGCCCCGGCATGTGGACCGAAAGCTCGTATAGTAAATGTTAACGTGGAGTAAATCAGGAGTTTTTGTTTTTAATTAATTTAATACAACACACGTACGATTCTTAAACAATAGATATCAATTCATATCGTCTCATAAAAAAACATCAACAATATCCAGAAATTATCAGCTTGATTGTACTCGTCATATTTCTTCCCCACACAGGGTGCAGAACTGCCGAACAGCTATGGCATTGGCGAAAGAACACTTGAACATTCCACGCGTGATCAGCCCGGAGGATTTCGCAAACCCAAACCTCGACGAACTTTCCGCCATGACCTACTTATCGTACTTCGTGAAGCCCGGGTCACCTGGATATTACGCCACTTTAAACTGGGTCTGTCAGCAAATTAGGTTAACAACGGTCACAAACCTGACGGTAAGAACGTTTCCAAGACATAACAGTTATTCCAAGGACATCTTTTATCTTTTTTATTCACAAAAAATAGCCTAAATAAATTAGAATCTTTATGTTACACAACAAGGTCTAAAATGAATATTTAAATTACAGACAAGCTTCTTATCTGCTAGAAAAATAATTAGTGTCCAAAGCGCAAAATCAGCCAATATGAACCCTCAATTCTGCTCCGTCAGAGCTCTGCCGAATTCACAGAGCTCGACGTTTAACAATCCAACTTTCCGCCAGCTTTGTCTCTTAACGGCGTTGTCGTTCGTTATTTCAGAAATGCCACTCTTTAGAGACAGTTTAGAGGGCGCAGAATTCAGTCGTCTTTCTGTGCGAGAGTGAAGGTGGTCAACCGTTGACTTGTTTTTTTCGCGAATATGACTACTTTACTACCTATTTAGACATCATCCCGTGGCCGGGTGTGTTCGTATAATCGATTTATTCCTTTAGATAAAAGTATAACGGTTGGTCCATGGGAAACGATAAGAGACTGTTGGTATTAATCTTACCGCATATTTAAATACCCACCAAGGCAACACAACATCCTCAATCCTACAGCTGGCCAGGTCTTTCATCTCTACTCGTTTTGGCTTTGTCAACATGGCACCCCGAAGGGTAAACATTGTTGCAAAAACGTAGACAATTGCGTTCCATTCTGTACACAAAATGAAACTAGATTATGTTTATCTTCCCAATCAATATGCATTAAAACAACGCCAATTATTTGTGATTTCTTATCACCGAAACTGATTTCTTCCAGACTGATTGGAATGACGGGTATTACTTATGTGCTGTAGCTCAGTCGTTGGGAGCTGAAATACCCGGATGGCCGGACCTTAATAAATCAGACCCTATTGGCAACATTCAAAATGGTAGGTAGATCATGCAGATAAAATGTTATTTTCTCACGGTTGGTCTTTAGGGAAATATACCTCTCACCTTTTTGCCCCTCACCTTATTAATTCACTTAACCTGCTAATGAATTTGTAACATAGTATACTTGGGCAGTTTGCACTTTAGGCATAAAGACCATAGATGTTGTCATGGATTGTGTTTCTGTATTAGATCGGTTACATAATGAAGGGCGCACATAATGTATGGCCCATCTAAATGACTGAAAGTTTAATGTGCAAGGAAGATTTATTTTGACACTCTTGTGCAATACTTCATGTAAAGGATAATAAGAACGAAACACTTCACATTTTGTGGAGACGGAAATCAGGTAATTTACATCCAGGATCAACAATTTATGTTCATAACCTTTTCTTTTGTTTAAATGTATCCCCCTTAGACCGACACCATGATATTGCACTAACATGTTACTACCATCTGTTGACAGTCATTCAAAAGGCAGTTTTACTGCAATATCGATAACAAAGACACCGTAGTGAACAAATAAATTCAGTGGAGGGTTGGGAAGGAGCTTCCTGTTGCCTTGCTGCTCTCAGAGCTAATGAGCAACTTGAAGCCGATCTGTTTGTGATGTATTTGAATGACGTCCTGTATTTGTACGGTCTTGTCTTTTGCTGGTGGCGTCGAGGGTGGTTTCCTGTACCCATTGGACTGGCACGCGGCCATGTGAATGAAATAACCGTAAGTACGGTGTTAAACCCTATTCGAACAATCAATTTTTCAACCCGAATTTGAGATTCACTTGACAGGTTTATTTTGTTAATAGTGCGTGTTGACCTCCATACAGCCAATTTGTTCACAAATATTCCACACACATATGACTTTTGTTTGACCTAAGTGACCACGGGCTTTCTGGATTCGGGCTTCGCCGGATCACACTGTTCCGATACCAGTGTTTTATCTAATCCTTTATAAATAAATAATGGAGAGCCATTTTTATATTCTCGAAAATAGACTATATGATGGATTTAGCTTAACATCTAATATCAATCGATATAGAGGTTGGGCGTTTTAATAAATATTCATATAACGCATCCGTGTTTAGCCTACATATTCATGAACATGTTCTTACAAAGCAAGCTGTCTTGTGTAGAACTCGATTTTCAACCTACAGACAGGTCAATTTATAAATATTATATTAAAATGTCCTTTTGCATCAATTCATTGACTAATTTCAACAGACAGCAACCCATTACATTAGCCACATATTTTGATGGCCAAAATTTTTCCAAACAGATATATAATGTATCGTGTGGAAAGAACAATATAGTATACTCAGATGTTCAATAAATAGAAGACGTCTGTATTGTATTCAGTTCAAAATTTAATATGAAGTGTAGATTGGACGTCTCTACATGAGGACTGATATATGTACGTAAATATAGGCCTACCTGGATTTACAAAAGGTGGTAGGTAAGATGCTTTGGGAATTGTTTGTATTATTTATTTGACAAACGGACCAGTATGAGTCTCCAAATCTGAAAATACAGACACTCACGTTGACAGTAAAGATACAACGTACTCTCCTTATGCCTATTTTCAGCCTAGTAGTACGCTTTGTGTACGATATGATTTGATCATTCTTTTCAACCATCCGCTATATTCCTAGTTATTTCATTTTCTCAGATTTTAATCCATTTGGATAGATGAAATATAGATCGAGTCGTAAAAGGAAATATAAACAAACTACTCGCTAATTTAGAGGACAATGGAATTTAGGATACTTACGGGCTCGGTTTACAAACTAGAAACAGAAATAGCATATATAAACTCTGTATTATAATGCGTATATATGCAAGGTTTTACACAGTTTATACCGACAGTATTTTCGTACCACATTCCTAGTTTGAACAGATTTTAGTTCAGACAATGTGTAGTCTGATTTCCGTCGGGGAATCGAACCCACGACCCAAGCTAGCTAACAAGGTTTGTTTGTTTGTTTGATTGGGGTTTAGCGTCGTATTCAAGGGTATTTCACTTCTATGAAGACGGGCTGTCTACTTCACACGGTTCATTGTCTAACGACTGTGGAAAACTGGGAGGAAACCTTGTAAAAACTACCACTACGATTGCCGGAGCCTCATCGTTTGTCTCACTCATATACCCGAGGGTCGACAGACGGACTAGATAATGTGAACGCTACATCGAAGTAGGATTAGTAAGCGCACAAGCTAACCACTCAGCCAAGGCGGGCTTGCCAATAAAGAAAAGCGCTGTTTCGACAGAACGTCAACAAATGATTGTACGGATAATGAAAGACATTGACGGATGGACCAATAGGACAACACTTCCTCCATCGCCAGCCCGGAATCTATCATTCAAATAACAAAACAGCAGCTAGTTGAAGAATCCTTATTTTCGAGTGAGGAGAAATCATAACTTCACATCTGACTTGTGAAAACTTTTTTGAAAACAGGGAAACACGGGTTTTCCCTAGATTTTATAGATAATTTTTAACAGTAATACTATTGTAGATCTTATTCGGAGATAGGTCTACCGAATATATCTTATCATTTCGTTAAAGTAGACAACTTAAGATTTATTGTTCGTATGATTTTAAATTTATTTTGTCTACTGTAGGAATCGAGGCAGGAAAAAGCCTAGGGGTCAAGCCCTTATTATCAGCATCGGAAATCTCCGATCCTTCCGTTGATCAACTGACAATGATGGCCTACATCAACAGCTTCCGTAATGCCAAACCGGCCAAGCCAGCGGAGCCAGTCATGCCAGCCGAGCCAGTCAAGCGGAAGGAAGATCAATTTCAAATCAGGTGTGGCAGACTGGATTGGAAAATGGGTGAGAAAGTAAGTTCGTCAGTTTTTTTTTTGTATGCTCGTATACACAGCTTTTATTTAGAAACATTTTGCTGCCATGCGAAAACTTGCTATCAACATTAAATCAATTTATTTTACTTCATTTATCAAGTTATGGTATAGATTTGTTGAGTTGAATGCATTCTCCCATACTAGCATCCATTTAAGATGGCATTTCCACGAAGGAGCATAAAACTCAACACTAGCACATAAAAGATGTTTTTCTTTTCATAATGACAATTGTTATTCAGTACAATCTCATCTAATAGAATATAGCTGATACAACTCTGGCCTTCCCCTGATTGCTGTGTTCAGAGTAGGAGAGACAATTCCAAACAACCCTTTTACACACGCTAAACAATCAATCCTCAGTTGACATGCACAACCCGCACAGAGGAAGAAGTGAATATTTTAAATAATCAACTTTATTTATTTGGAATGGTATTTCTGAAATCACTATATTCGGAGGAACGACAGACAGACAGACAAACGTACGGAAGGACGGAGGGACACCAATTCGACCAGAGGACGGACTGACGGAGGAATGGACGGACGCGTGATGCAGGAACAAATGAATTCATGAAAAAAAACTCATTTCAAGCGGATAATGAAAACGTGTAATTGATTAATAAAAACAAAATAGTTAGTGTAACGAATAAAATAACAAGGAAGAGGGATATGGCAAAGATAAGGACGAACCTCGTGTTTCATTACATTGTCCAGGTTTCGTATGGGTGTAATCTTTATTAAAGGGATGATTAACGTACTAAACGAAGCTAAGCATTGAATAGAGCGTGAAATTTTCTATCCAAAAAGGCTAATTTGGTATTTTTACGATTTGTTTTACAATTCTCATTCACTATTGAAATGAAGCTTGTCCATTACAACGTAAAAATGCTATGGGGTCAGACATTTTAAAAATGACGGTGGTAGGTGTGTGCCGCTTGACCAATCAGCTAACCACATTGATGCGCATGTCTGGGTGAGTTACCAAAATAAAAGACACTTGGCTACTTAACATAGTGCTCAGTGCTCACGACTCATTGACACCGTCATTTCGCGCCCCTTTTCTGACGAGCCCTTCGGTCGCTCATGGCGGCGCGGACAAATATGTTTGAAGGTAACAACTTTTCAAATTTATTTTGCTATTGTATTGTGTATGGAAGTGTCGCACACATTAAAATGCTCACAAATACCCAATCATTTATTAAGCCTATACTTGTTAATTATATTGTCCATCCCTTTAAGCCAAGAAATACTGTTGTGTACATGTGTTGTATAGATGACAAACTTGATGACATGACACACAGCATCGTTATGCGGGATCAGACCTCATTAAACCTGGTCGAGTGTCCTTCAGTCTCACCGCAATTTGATGAAGCTCTTTTTTGTAGTTGTGTTTCTTCTTCTACTGCGAGTTTGTTTTTTGGGGGAGTTTTTTTTAATATTTTATAGTCTTGTATATCACCTATGTCGTTGTATCTGCTCCTAAAGTGTTATACAATAAAGCCCAGACACTTGCGCCCCAAATTCTTGTTCAATACGGAAATAAGTGTTTTCTTGTTCATAAAAAACAATTTCTCTAAGACCCGTGGTGACAGGTGTGTTTATTGTGTACACAAGTTGATACCTTAAGATAAATTAAACTGACATGCTAATTTTGCCCTTGTATGTTTATTGACCATGTTTTATTGTTAATATACTTTTAGATAAAGACCTCAGTTGGGTTGTGATACGCTACTGCTCGTCACGGTAGACCTGCGAACGCTGAGGCTAGCTTACTTAAACACGATATCTGTTGTTAACGAAGTGGTGTGCTTAACGATAGCTCTTTACTGCACGTGGTGTTTTACATCCACACCGATAATTAGTACATAAGCTGAGGGAGTTGAGAGTTATCAATTTGTCGAAATATTGACTCTAGGATGAGGGCCGAATATATATGTTTGCTTTGAAGCATTGCTTTAGAAAATTTTAGCATTGACGTATTTCGGTAAATTCAAGCTGACTCAGGTCAATATAGTGTTACGGACCGCCACAAACTCAGGAGAGACCCATTGCATATAAGAGTGCTGGAATATATTGCCATCGTTGACTTGTTTCCTGGAAGTGTTCTTCGGTTTCAATCTGTGGACAATTAAATCTCAGAAGTCATTTACCATGTAACCAATTGGATCTGTAAAGTTAAGCCTAAAGAGTGTTTCCAGGAACCGTGGTACCTCTTTACAACATCAAGATATTTTGTAGGAGTTTTTGGAGTTGTATTTCATAATTCGCATAGGAATTTCGAGTTTGCAGTGCGCGAAAATTAACTGTTGAAATTTCTGTTCAGAAATTTTAACTCTACTGGAATTTTCTACTCCATGATGCCATATGATTCCAGGATTTTATAGTCCATAGTGATTGACTAATTTCTTTGCGAAGCATATTTACCTTCGTAGGAAACCAACTGTGCTCAATATAAGTTTTTTAAATTTCATCTCTTGAAATTAGATGTTGGATTATCACGTATAGGACCAGTCGACAGAGCAAAAAACTATTTCGTTTATTTTAATTGACGCTTAAAGGCCACTGTTGATTACAACTTCAAACAACAGTCCACAATTATTAAGCTTTTGTCAGGATTTTCACAATGTTGTCTCTTCAAAAAAGGGTAAGGGCGTTTTATTTTTTAATAAGTTTGAGATACAGGTTCCTTACAGGTTCCTTGAATAAAACCTTACACGATCACTGAAGTTTTGAGTTTAGAAAGAGCCCAAACCGATGCGTAGATGGTGGTTTACTAAATTAATTCATGATTGAATTTATAAGCATAGTGAACAACATTTGTAAGTATTTATTAGCTATATTAAGAATACAAGTATACGATAATAAACAATGCAATGATACAATAATCAAATGTAGCCACCAAATCAACCGATCCTAGCAGTTATCAGTGAGGTTTGGACGCTGACTCCTGTTGGTATTCCGACAATACATGAGATCGCCGGTCCTCAGGACATGGTAGTGTCTTATCAAATCACACACACGCGTGGCATAGTAAGGCTTAATGGCATCGTACTACCGCATGAAAATTAATAACTAAGATACGACCTTTTAAGAAGTGGTTGTGACACACTATAATGGAGTTGATAGCTGTTCGAACCTCTGAGAACTTGGTCGAAAGCAAAAGTGCTTGTGTTTATCGAGTTTTTGTTGTTGTCTTGCGGAGCAGAGGGGGTGGACCAGGTTTAGTTATTCTAGCATGATTTGCACTCTTAAATGGTTTTATTTCAATAGTGTTGTGAGTGTATGTTTCTGTTTAAGTCCTTTTTTATTACATTTAAAACACCTTTGCTTGCCATATGCTGAAGGCGATTTTAAATTTGTTAGCGGGGGTAATATCTTTATGATTAATGTTTTTGTCAAAATAAATTAATCTGTCCGGTGACATTAACTGGGATTTCTCATTCCGATGAACATACCACACATTCAAACCATCAACGAACGTGACAAAACAATTTTTTTCTGAATTCCCTCAAGGTCCTTAAACTTTAATAGTATAACCTAATAAGAGTGGGATTGATTGTTTGTTTTTGTTTGTTTTGGTTGTTTGTTTGGTTGGTTGGTTGGTTGGTTGGCTGGTCGGTTTGGAGGCTGGTTGGTTGGTTGGTTGGTTGGTTGGTTGGTTGGTTGGTTGGTTGGTTGGTTGATTGGTTGATTGGTTGGTTGATTGGTTGGTTGATTGGTTGGCCAGTTGGTCGGTCGGTCGGTCGGTCGGCTGGTTGGTTGGTTGGTTGGTTGGTTGGTTGACTGGTTGGTTGGTTGGTTAGTTGGCTGGTTGGTTGGTTGACTGGTTGGTTAGTTGGCTGGTTGGTTGGTTGGTTAGTTGGCTGGTTGGTTGGTTGGCTGGTTGGTTGGTTGGTTGGTTAGTTGGCTGGTTGGTTGGTTGGTTGGTTAGTTGGCTGGTTGGTTGGTGGGCTGGTTGGTTGGTTGGCTGGTTACTTACTGTGTAGCGTCTTACATCAGTGTATTTCTCTTACAAGGTGGTAATCATCAAGTTACCATGAAGTACCTTTAGCTCTTCAGCGCAGACTGCAGCTTTAGGATAACAATGTTTAGCTCTTCAGCGCAGACTGCAGCTTTAGGATAAAAATGTTGCTACAATACTGTGTAAAACCAATATGATTAAGCTAGAATAGCACTTTTCTTAACCAGATGGCTTAACACTAAGGCGAACAAAGACAACGTCATTCCTTTTCTCCGCTCCATCACTGTGAAAACATATCTTCATTATATTCAAAATGACACAGGAGTTGGGTCATACAGTGTGACTAACCTTAGTGTAACCTGGGATTACAATATACAATATATCAATTGTAAACCAAGATGTAACATATCCTAATTATCGGATGTACAATCAGTCTCACGTAGCGTTCATAAGACGTGATATTATGACAAATTAATATGCGTGGAGAAAGGTCACGCGAGTAGATGTGGAAAAATGTATTGCTTGCTCTTAGTTGAAACTCAATCACGTGGAACCGTGTTGTCATAATCTAAGGAGCTAAAGGAACGAGTTGACACGCAATTAGCAGTCATAATGCAGCGGTTACACTGGACTGAATACACCCTTTGTGGTTTTGTGGTTTGTGACGTATTGGGATCCCGATAGACTGTAGACGGATGTTACACAGCATTCCATATTATTTAATTCTGACACTTTAATTTGCTGTGTAATAATTTAACTATAGCTGCATTCGACTGGACGATTTCGTTGAGCACGTTAATAGCTGCGCAAAAGAAAACAGTACTTAACGAAAATAGCTCGAATCTGGGATAAGTATAGACTTATCCCAAGTCGAATGGATATCTCGCACGTTAATTTGGATTTCCAACATGGCGACGCCCTTCTATGCTTGTTGGGCATTGTTTTTCAATAGGCGCATTCGAATGGAAGTTGCAATTTCTATCAATCAGCAAGCCAATCTTATTCAAATTAGATCTCAAAAACGCTCCCCGTGTTTTGTTTGTCGCTATATTGAGATCTAACGCAATCACCCCACCTACAATGTCCATTGGTTTCTTAAATTGACCAATCACAGAGCTGCTTCTCAATGTTGGTTTGTAAAAGCCGAAGATTTCCGCCGATTAACCGAAGTTTCCCGACTGGGTATTTTTACATGACCAACGGACACATGCACAAAGAATCAACAAAAAACATCCAAATAATAAACTTTGAATGGGATTGCATCTTCCCCGTTTACATGCGATTTACAACATCAACACAGAAGAAAATCGGACAACTTCTGCTTGTTCTGGCTGAATTTGGTGTTTACCATTGCTGCGTGATATCTGTGTTTTTATTGGACAACTGACACAGTGACCTTTCGTGAACCCCAGTAAGCTTGACCTAATTGAACAGTAAAAGTAGAGGGATTGCGTTAGATCTCAATATAGCGACAAACAAAACACAGGGAGCGTTTTTGAGATATGATTTTAATTAGATTGTCAGCAAGCGGATTAACTTTTATTGTAAAGACAGAAAATGTTGCTTGCCTACTCCTGGAATCCAACTCGGCGCTCTAACCGACTGAGCTACACAAGCTTACGGTAGAACGACCCCAATTCATAGAAATTATTAATGCCTTAATATGCACGCGGCATTAATTATCGCGGTTTTCGCAGAAATCAATTTTCCGCGAAAGTTTTAACAAGCGAATAAAGGAAATAATACCCGTGAACATAAAGGAAATCACAGTATACTAGTATATTTTAATTTCAATATTTTAATGGAATCAACAGCATAGCTTTGGCCCTTGAAAGAATGATTTTTAAATTGCTTTCTGAGCCCGGTTGCATTAAATCCACTATTAGATGACGTCACGCCATGTTGTAAGTCTATCACTAACCCGGTGTTAGCGATTTAATCTGGTGTTAGTGGCTAATCGTCTTTCGAGCAACTGATCCCTGTAGTCCATTGATAGCACTGACACGCCTTCTTCAAATATAATGTAGCAGAAACCATCTGCTAAAAGTTATCTGGTTTTTATTTTATATGCTTTATGTTTCCGGCTTCCATCAGGTTATTTCCTCCATTGCCCGTATTTTATCAGAAGATGGCTGACAAATTATAATCATTCACATCCCTCTTTATACAAAAAGAAAAATATATTTTTATGTCTCGCTTTTTATACCCAATACTTAACACTTAGACCGTGTATGCTTGGGGCATTGATTTGTATAGAAGTCTCATTTTACCAAACTGCTCTTCACTTATTGTGTTGAACGATTTCTGGTCGTAAAATACGAGACCATAGATTTAACCATGTTATTCAACCAACAAACATTATGGACAAATAAAACTGCTTTTATCGACCGTACATATATTTCCAAAGTTAAATCACACGGACACAATGATGTTGATAAATTTAAAACTTTATATCAGCTCATGATATAGATTAACCCACAGAGACATGTTTTTAAAAGATTTCAATCTCGAGTTGGTTATCCGACCATATGTTTTTAATGTAGAGAAAGAATACTATGTTTTCCTTCACCGGAATTCGAACTCAGGTATATGGCTTGCAGATCCAATTCTCTGACCTACTGAGCTACAGAGGGTCACGGCAGAACGAACACGAATTTTCACCTAGAGACTTTATGTATACAGACATGAACCGGTACATTGGTATCTGACATGTCGGTTTTCCGCTATTTTCCAGTAACCAATGCCGTCTCTTTGTCGCGTACTTGTTCAAAATGAACACATGTGCTTGACTGAATAGAAATAGATTGGGATAGATACATAGTAAACATCAGATATCCTACAGCATATCCCAAATGTTAAACACGGACAAATATAAAGTTGAACAATAAAATTAATTATATAATTTCTGGATAACCCCTTTTTGTTTTGTGATAGAACACAACGTTTCGATACATATGCCTGTATCGTCATCAGGTGTAAATTGACTAAAAAGAGGAGAGGTTGGGATCTATATACCAGTATAAAGTAGTACAATAATCGCGGTCAAATGTTCTAGTGCAGTGTGTGGACCATAATATCATACGATATTGCACTTATATTGTATACGGATACATAATTGAGAAAGCCTTTGGCCACGCCAGAACATCAAAGTCATGGAAGCTGACTGATGAACGATTTTCTCTTTGATGTTTGCATGAAATAAATTCACTAATTTGTCCTTCTTCCATTAGATGATGTCAGTAATGGAATAGGATCAATTCTTTGACCTGTGCTAAATACTCGATGGTACTGATTATTGAACATTGTGATTGTTATCTCATACTGGGTTTGATTTGTCCTGCTATTCGTATACCGGAAACTGTGAATTCTTGATAAAGCTTAACGGATATTGTAGATACAATATGGTTCGGTTTCAAAACTGTTATTCTGGCCTAATGTTAATTTTCTTGTATAACTTGCTGTTGATTTTTCCACTCTTTCAACGTGTTCCGGCGGTTCAGAGGGAGCTTCCAGTTGCCCTTATGCTCTCGGAGCTTATGCCCTTCTGTTGCTTCTTGTTGTCCTGTCTTGTCTCGGTTTTGTTGTCAGTGGCTATGGGGGAGGGTGGCGTGTCACAGTGGGCGACAGGCCGTCGTGTGCGTGAAATACCCTTAAGCAACGTGTAAAACCTCAATCGAACAGCCAGTTCATAGAGTGACTATGGTATATTTGATTTTAATATATTTATTTTCAATATGATATCTGTTCTCTTTCAGCCTGTGTTCTATTTAGATTCATTGGATGATGAATATGATAAGGAGAACATCCGCCTTGACGTCACTGCTCCTGAAAAGTATGAAACGGATATAAAATGGTACCCAAAACAAGCCGACATCACGCTTACACCGCTGGCTGTTGGCAAATATCAAGTAAGTTATAATTTTGTTTAGGTGATCATTTTTCTGATGACCAGTTAGCATAAATAAACTATGAATAAACGTTTCATGTTGCAAAAGTTTATATTTTCGTTACAATGTTTGAGGTGGTTTGAAGAAGGTTATACCCCACTTTTTTTATTTCCACCAATTACCCGAAATGCAAGTCGTCTTATCAGTGTAATTATCTTTAATACCAATCATTTGGATATATTTGTGAGTCGTATAGTTTAAATTATTAAAGACTATTGAATAATTCAATGGTACAATATTCAGTTAACTTTTTTATCCCATGCCTAGGACAGTGCTGGTATCTTGTTGGCTATATAGCTAGGGGATAACATGAAGCCCATAGGTTGTGTTTCCTCTACACTTAATGTTTTTACACAATGTACATTATTTCCCGTCCTTGTCCTGTATGCCGTCCCTGTTCGTCGTCTTTCTCGTGGCTGATGGGTTCATTCACACAGCAGACTAGCACACCGTCAAATGCTAGAAATACGGCCCCTAGAATCTTTTTTACTTAAATAAAACTGTAACAAACTATACCACATTGTAGAATCGACCTGGTACAAAAGGGCTACATTTTCACGTGCTAACTTCCTATAGTTATTAACTACTTTTTGTGCAAATGTCAGACGTTGTCTTAAAAAATATACATAATTTACCATTTTTTTCGCCCAGATATAAGTGACGGGATATGAGCCCTGTGGCACACATTATGGGATTCTGTCCAAACGGAATATTTTGTTTTATTTCAGTTATATATTTCACCATAAACGTTGCTCAACCAAATTAGGAATAATGTAAATTTTTATCCTCACTTTGTACTCTTCAGATTCGAGCCTTTTACGACGATGTGGAAATTAAAGGCGGACCAGTCGTCTTCAACGTCACACCAGATATATCAAAAGTGAAAGTCACGTCACATCTCGGAACAAACGTTATTATTGGAACACAGCAAGAGTTAACAGTATGTAACATTTGGAAGGAGCTAAATTAAGAACGCCTGTAGGATGTGTTCACTTGAACTTCTATCTAATATTTTGTTCCTTCACATGTCGATTTTTAAACATATAATGTCAATTAAATAATAAAAATAATATGTGGGGTATTTTTGGTAAACAAGTGGGCTAATTGTTGTCAAACTGTTTTGACGTTGTTAAACGTAATCATGTCTCTAAGCCGCTTCATAAGACAAAACTAAAGCGAATCACAATCCACTGGATCGGTGATTGACAGGTAATATCCCCCAATTACACAATAATAGCATAAAAGTTATTATTATTGCATTATGTGTGTAATTATTCTATAAATAATCTAATATAAACGATTGTCTTATGTCGTCTAAATAACATTTAAATCAATTTTAATTGTTCCCAGATTTGACGCAAAAAATGTATCATTGTTCTACTTTGAATAGTAAGTAAAATAAAAGTACACCAATCTCTGCACTAAAGTAAAACTGTAATTACTGACATTTGTCCCCATTTACAGATAGATACACACGGAGTAGGTCAGGGAAACATCCGGGTGGAAGCAAAAACCCCTAGCGGACACATTCTAAGCCTTCCAATCCAGGGACAAAATGGTTTTAGAACTGTGGCCTTTAGCCCAACGGAATCCGGTATGTGACGTTTGATAACTTCACCAAGCTGTTTAGCGCAAAAATAATTAATAATTCAAATACAATTAACCTTAACTGTAATCATAACCAATCAAATAAATAGCCTATGTTGGAAATAACAATGCTGTATTGGACTTATATATTAAGGTAAGTATGTTATTGATGTATGCTATGTCAAATTACCTGTTGTCAATAGGTGCATCAGTTTAGATACAAGCGCTTCACAACACTGTTGTAGTTAATTGTATAGTAATGTCCACACTTTTCTATCATTCAGTAATTAAGGTATTTCGTTAGTGACGATATTGAGATGATACAGTGTAATGTTCCAACTGGTCGTCGCTAAGAGTGTGTCGTGACACCAATCAAATTTTGTAAGAACTTCGTAAAGAAAGAAAAAAGTCATTGCTCCTTTTCTCGTTTTCAGGGACTTGGACAATTTCTACATTATTTGAGAACGAGCGCGTGGAGGGCGGGACATTTTCAGTTAGTGTTTTTGACCCGGAAACAGTCAGTGTGGACGGACCAACAACGGGTTTGGCAGGGGAGACAATCATCTTCAAAGGTATGGCTGTCGTCGTAGACATTTCTAAGATTTTCTCGAAAACACCTTTACTCTACCTTATAGCATGTTATTCAGAAAACAATAACTTATGTCTACTATTCCATACTCTCATTACATAACTCTGTTGTAGATCTTATCTATGGTCAACAGAGCCTATGGTCTTTCTGCATGTAGCACTTATTAACTATGCTTTAAGGAAGTAGATGTTATTATTGTAAGCTTTATTCTGTAGATCTCTGTGTAACTCGTGTGAAGAGCTTTGATACATTAACCATTTTGTTATTTAGAACCATCACTAATTTAATATGACTAATACTTTCTGACTATACTCTCGCAGAAAACAGAACAAGTATATGGATGGAAACGTTTCAATAAAGTTTGTGACGGCACAGTGTGTGGATGGGAATCTGTGACGTCATGACGGTTCCATATAGGAATGTTTTGTTCTCTGACAGATTACATGTTTTGAATATTAACAAATTAGCACTATCTCATAAGTAACTAATATGTGGCTTGATACAGCATGTTCTTTATTCTTCATGTACTTAATCTCTCTACTGTATTAACCAGCATTGCGTCCCCCTGGTGGACAAGGTGAGATAACCGGGTTTGTAAAACAAGGCTCGTCAACGATTCCATGTACAGTAGACTCGGTTGGCGACGGAGTTGTACTAGTTAAATTCACACCTAAGCGTGGCGGCGTACACACTCTTCACGTGCAGCTTAATGCAGTGGATGTGAAAGGTAAGGAAAATGAGTCACCTTGATCTTCAAATAACCTTCACCCCTCCATTGACCTTGATCCCTCCTAAATCTACCTCGAACAAAGGATATTAATCCGACACTGATTCTTACGCTAATGATCACATAGCGTTCTCTTGAAGTATTTTACTGGTTGAACGAAGTTTATGCAGTTCCTGAACCTACCCTGTTGTAGACCCATTTGTCTTGAATGTATCTTATCTTCTTTGTTAAACTGTACCTACTCTGTTCGTTAGCATATTTTATCTTTCTCATCTTTAAACCTGAATGTGGTTGGGGTTAAACGCCGTACGTAATGTTATTCACTTATATGATGGCATGCCAGCCCAGTTGGTGAAGGAAACCACCATTGACGCCAAAGACAACAAACAGCGACAAGACTTGACTATCACAAGATGCGGTACATCCCTTGCAGAAAAGTCTTATAGGATCCTACGGGATTTTGAACATCCTTTAGGATCCTATAGTATAATAATAAAATGGTTAGGGATAAATGACAAACAGATCGGTTTCTTGTTGTTCTTTAGCTCCGAGGGCACCAGAGCAACAAGCAGCTCCCTCTCAACCTACAGTAGGGCTTTCAAACGAACATTTATCTCATATAGACAAATGACGATATTTTGTCTGCATGTTTATCTTAGACGGATTTCCATAATTATGATACTGGATAGCATGAACCAACCTGATCGTAACCTTTAACCTAACCCTCAGGCTAACTCCAAAAGTAACCCTAACCCGTTGTTGTCAATGTATGGTTATATTCCAGGAAAATAGCATCGGCGAAAATAGAGCTATTCTCTCTTGTCATTATTGCGCGCACCGCTATGTACAGTGTCACCATACTTTATTATTATTGTAATGATACTAATTCGTATCATAAGTCAATAACTTTAACGTCCCCGTTAAATTCAGTCATACATCACCTTGGACTATATTTAATGCACAGTTTGTTTATTATAATATAAGGAACAACTGGCAATCCGAAGTTAGAAATATGCTGACGTTGTTAGACAGGGTATTAACACTGTTGCGCTGATACTAAGCTATATGTACCATTCCATTAAAGACTCGGTTTCTAATCTAACTGAAAGCATCTGTGTCGACTTTCTCATCCCTTTTATTTTACTAACTTGTGAAATTATCTAACCTCATGGTCCCTATAATAACAGAAGTCTAAAAACCGTTTGCATTTCCAGGTAGCCCAAAAACAATAGAAGTCCACGATCCAGATTCTATATTTGTATTAGGAGATGGTTGTGAAAAATGTCAGGTAGGGGAGAGAGCGGTATTTTCCATACATCCTGAGGGTCACCAAGGAGATATTGATGTTACTATAAAAGGTATGCATCGCTTATATATGTTTATTCCAAATGTTTGAAATAAAGGTTAAATAACCTGGTTTTGCTATATTGCCTGCACCTGTTGCTTTCTCTTGAGGAGTATATTTTATATAGGCGGTTTACTGCTTAAACAGTTTTCGTTTTGAAATCGACTACAGCCAACCTCTTTTGTCAGGCAATATGTCCTTCTACAGTTCCTTTTATACTTCTTTCTACAAACGCAATGCGTTTTTGTTAGCTGCAGATCTAATTGATTTTTTTTATCGAAGTCGATTTAATTAAAATTCCCTCACTTTGGTTAAAGACGCAGGGATACCTGCATTATGAATGTGTTATTTCTTAGCCTTGTTGACCATAACGCGGATTAATTTTCAGAATCGGGTGAGAAAGTAGAGTTTGAGAGGAGTTTTCACAGTGATGGGACGACAGAGGTCACGTACACACCACATAGGGTCGGCATGTACACTATAGAGGTCAAATGGAACGGATTACACGTCAAAGGTGAGTTTGAAAATAGCTTACCTATATCAACTATATAACCCATCAGTTAAATGTTTTAAATCCGTTTTTTGCACCAGTTAACATATTTCTCCTTACATAGATACATTGATTGAATTGAAGCGTGTGTGTGTGTGTACAAAATGCATAAAGAGTAGGGTTTTAATGAGGACAAACGTATTGACTTTTTCGCCTCACACAGTGTTTCACGACATATTTTCTCTACCCCGTATTTCCATTTCCTTAACTTAATATATATATATATATTTCCTATACTTTATTTCTGAGGACAATTAATATTTCACAGTCAAACTTGTTTATCAGCCAATCAGGTTGCAGGTTGTTATATAATCCGGATCAAAAATAAAATCTCAAAGCGGAAGACAAAACATTCATAGCATAATTGCTAGGCATCTTCGCGGGTAAAGCTTTGAAGTTTGGACATAAGTTGTTATCCATGACCAGAAGCCCGTTAAGGGACTCCTGTCACAGCACATAACACAAGGGAATCGTGCTATCAGGGTCAACAAGATGAAGATAATGTGTGTGTGGTACAACTAAGCTGATTAAACACTGGCGAGTGTTTGTTCCAAAAGAAATTAAACGTATGAATTTGGGTCATAACACGGACGTATATCGTTACATCGCATGGTGTCTTTACGCATGTACATGTGTAGAGGTACCATATGTTGGAGAGATGCGTTTCCGGTATTCGTTAAGAAAGAAAATATTAACTGATTTGTTTTTTATATTTCCTCTACAGAGAGCCCTTTTCTAGTGCGGGTAACTGATCCGACAAAGGTCTCGCCCCTGGACGAACTCTCTGATTGGATGGATGAAGATGGTCGCTTTCTAATTGATTACAAACTAGAGACAGCTTTGAGGTTTGGTACGGCGGAAGCGGGACCTGGTGAGAACAAGCACATAAATATCCCTCGATTAAATCTTTTTACAAACAATGTTTAAATTAATAAATAGTGTTCATCATTGTAACTTTTGTAAATATATTTTTAAAACATCACAACATATACATGATGAAAACCACGGCGGCTTTGTCTGTTTTTACCTAGCCGAAACAAGGACATGTTCGACGATCAATATGTCCCATATAAAGCATCCAACCGACATCTTTAAGATTCTGTTCGCCGACGGTCAGCATAAATATATAATTTGCCTAGATCATAGAAATTAAACAAAATCGTTGATTTGTCTTCTGTGGACGTTTTGTGTTGGCAATTTGTTTTCCGTCTCTCGATTTCTTGGGTTCAATTTCTGGATGTGTCTCAATATGCACAAATCTGTGAACTGTTATTACATATTAAACTAAGCAAGTGTTATTCCAAATAACCAGAAATAATGCTTTCAAAAACTGTCTAAATCAGACTAATTTCAAAAAAACGATTTGGCCTTTAAAATGTAAATTTATATTCATATAATATGACCTACTGTATTTTGTAGTTGTTCGCGTTTGACTTCTATCTCTTTCGAGTTTTCCTGTTGCATCCTGAACATTTTTTATATAAATACCTGAAATCAGTCAAAGTAATGACCGCACGATCTTTGACGACATTATCACATTATTATTTTCATTTTAGGGAAATTTACAGCGGAAGTTCTGGGCCCTAGCGGAAGGATACCTGTAAAAGTCGACAATATTCGGTCAGACGTGGTTGAAACTTCCTTCACTGCCGAAGAAAAGGGTAATTAGACGTTATTTGTTTGTATGTGGGTGTATACGTGTCCATACCTTGAACTTTAGGTTTATTAGGAACTTAAACCTGCTGAAAACGCGCATAAACCTTGCTGACTTCTGAATACCACAGAGTAATGCATGTGTGCGATATTGGTCCGCAACGTTTTCCAGATACATGCAGTACAGGAGAAAGCCCGAGTAACTGTTTATAATTGAAAAAGACTGGACAAGGTGAAGCCGTGGTGATTCTTTTTTCAAGAATGAATAATAACGAGGATTTTCTCTGACTTAAACAATAGTCCCTACTTATTTTGGGTCGTACCTCCCTACTTAGTGAAATACCATAGAGTAGGGCGCCAATTAAGTGTGTGTCCGATTGTATACATATTCTATTTGACATGAAGATTTGTTGGTTTGAATTAATCGCCTTCTCGGCGACTTTTGAAAAATAAGTTTTCTGATGGACTTAAACAATGGACTTATTTTGGCTCGTACCTCCCTACTTAGTGAAATAGCATAGAGAAGGGCGCCAATTAAGTCCAGACTTAAATATCCAGACTTATTTTGTTGTCTGTAAAATCTTGTTTTCCTTGGTATTGGTTCTTTTTTATTAACCTGTTCAATTATTGGTAACTTGTAACCCTTAATAACATTACATGACCTTATTGGTTGCTGTTCTTTGTGTTGTGTAACATACAGGTTTCCCAAGATTGCTTTCGCTGTTAGAAAAGAATGTAGGGGAACTGTACATTCTTGAAAATATAATGTACACTTAAACAATGGTGTGACGTCACAGCTGTCGTTTAATTGGAAGTATTCTCTACTGTAAACATTAAATAATGCCGTTTGCTTTCACACAGAAATTTGTTTTCTTCACCAGTGAAGATTTTTACGGACAATTTTGAAAATTCGGTGTAGTATATCTAATACTGAATGGGCCATAAGGCAGTTTATGGGCTGGTCAGTCGCTTCGGTCCATAAAACTTTTTGTGGGTGACTTGTGATTTGTTAAATAGCTGTCTAAACCATACATCGTTGATGACTTAATTGTGGGAACTTTTTATTCGATTGTGAAAATGTTTTTATTTCATATGAATCCCCCAGCATATATTTGAAAGGTCTTATTGTTTATTAATTTGTCTGTGTGGAGCTGACATCAAACATGGCGAATGGTACATATGTCCATCTGATACCTCATGGGGATTTTATCTTTTTTAATATACTGTGACAAATACCGGATGGGGCTATAAATTATCTTAGGTTAATGACCCGTGAAATAACCCTAAGCCATAACACAAGTTTTTTGTACTATTGATTCACCCAGGAAATTTATATCCCATCATATACAATTATGTACACTGTTTTCTTTGGTCTTGGGGGGCATGATAAGCTGATAAAGGACTATAGGTATAGCTGCAAGCAAACTGTACTATCCATCGACTCAATAGAAGTATATATAATGACTATATAGTGTATTTAAAACCTTTCTCCGTTACCTATGCTTATCTCCCATAATTTTTATTTGATGTCTTGAATTTATTTATTTTTTTAATTTAATATTTTATTAAGAAAAGTGAAGACCTTTTCCATAAAATGTCGGATAGACGTAGCTATGTGGTTTGTTCGTGCAGTACTAAACGTTGAATAAAGATAGTCTACTTTGGCTATGGGGAATTTTAAAATAGATACATTATAAGGATGGATATTTAATGGGGTTTAAAAGATCACAGATGACACATGTTTTTATATTTCATGATTCCCAATTATTTGTTAATCTCTATATCGGAGTTTTATATAAGTTTGGAAACGGTACAGGTACTGTTTCACAAAGCAGACAAATTACCATGGTGCCACAAAGTACTTTCAGAATTGGTCGTCATGGTTATACAGATCCGCTTAGACTACAGCAGATTTTGTAATTCTGTCTTCTACCGGAATTTATATAAAGAAATATAAGAAACAGTTGAAATTCACTAATGTTTTGCTTGCATAAAATGACATTTTGTAAATAAAATGAAAATCATACACAGCGCATTCCTTTGCACTGTATTAATCATTAAGTAGGAATTGACATACGTTGTACATTCTAGCTTTCTTATTTCCTGTAAACCTATATTATTATAAATGTAGCCTGAAAAACTGGAAAGACCTGAACAAGATTGTGGCTAGCGTGTTTTACAAATAAACATTGACATTTGCTGTCGGTAGAGACCAGCCAAATGTTAAATCTCTGCAGTAAAAATATGTGTTTGGCGAAACCATATTATCACAATGATGGATTGATTTATTGATTGATTGATGGATTGGTGTTTTACACTGTGCTTAAGGGTATTTCACTTATATGACGCCGGTGTATTGCAACAAGAATTAATACTAGCACAATCAAGATGTGAAACGTTTCCATAATTTTGGAAATTAATTTTCCTCCAGTGCTAAGTAAAGACAGCATTGTTACTCGTCAGACAAACTGACCTTAGCCAGAGGGTCTCAGTGAGACTAATGTTTGGGTAATTTATGTATTGAATAAAAGCCGCTAATTTAATCTCCCTGTGCCATTGCTTTCCGTAGAGAAAGATTTGAAGCCTTTTCCTGGAAGATACTTTGCGCTTGTTCTGCCTTGAACCTCTGTAGTTCAGTCACAAAAGCACTAGCCTTGCCAGCCACAGACCCGAGTTAGAATGCGGGTTAAGACAAGTGAAATGCTCTTTCCGTACATTAAAATAAATTATGTGTACTTTGCATACTATAAGAGTTCCATGAATCTTCCATGGTTTTCAGGTGACCACTACATCCACCTATACTGGTCAGACGTACCTGTGGATAACTCTCCGATCATGGGGTACTGCCCGGGGCCTAAACCCCCTGTAGATCACACCAAGGTGACTGTTCGGGGGTCCGGATGCCAGGAAGCCAGAATCACAGCACCAGCACATTTTATTGTTGATGGTCGTTATGCTGGTCCAGGTAGGTCTCGTCTTGTGTTCATTATATGGGTTAGGATCAAAGGTTTTTAGAGGAACAGAGTAACAGGCGTTTGACATTATTTGATAATAAAAGCTCTTGTTTATGTGAAATGCGAACAAGTTAAACTGCATTCGCTGCACAGTTTCAAAAGAGTTATTTCAGTATATTCATGCGCGGACAAACGTTAATCGCTGCTCTGAAATACATTTGTGATCAGTGCGGGTTTTAACTTAAAGATAATTAAAGATAAGAATATTATCTACCGCTATAAGATATTGATCCAACAGGTACGAAGACAGGTATATCATTCACATCTGTTGGATATATATGTTTAAGAAAATAATGTCCGGTGTCAGTAAGAACATTAACAAATAAACCGTTTACTCTAGCGAAGTACTGTATTTAAACTACAAATTCCTATATATATTACATTTATCAGCTCTATTATTTTAAAGTTAACTTGTTCTTTGAAGGCACTTCATTGACGTATATTTTCACATTCTTGCTTATTTCTTACAGGAAAGCCGGAGATTCGAATGGAAGGAATCAAGTCTACAATCAATATCACTACAAAGCCACTCAGTTGTGATAGATATAAATGTTCATATATTGCTGATACGCCCGGTAAGTCTAAGTGGTTCAACTGCGGCCTCTAATATTCAGCCTGGTTCTCCCACCCGAGTCAAAGGGGATGATCTGTTTAACAGTTAATCGTCATGTGATAAAAATTAAATATGCAGCGGAGTCTCGAAACGATATTGTTTCAAGGGAAATATACATTACTCTCCCGAAGAATAGACCGAATTAAATACTTTCTTACGATTTTTAACAAAATTATATTGTCTTAATTCTCAGACAATTCTTAGCATTCTATAGATAGATTGATTGATTGATTGGTCAATTTGTTGATTGATTTATTGATTGATTGGTCAATTTGCTGATTGATTGATTGATTGATTTATTGATTGATCGGTTGATTGATTGATTTATTGATTGGTCGATTAGTATTTTAAAACACACTCAGTGGTAGTTGAGCTACGCTGTGGCGTGAACATTCAAACGAAAGGCCATGCTTAAATTTCCCGGCAATTAGAAATATTATTTTTACATTGCACCCATCAACTCTGTTGTAACGCCCAGAGCTTCAACACATCACCAACGTTAACTGTCAATGTAAAGTTTCTGACTTCAGTATATCAACCCATGTATGACATCCAGTCTTGACGACATGGATGGTTTAATTCACCCAAAGGTCGTCGAGTCACGAAATGACCATGTTACAGCAAACTAAATTGTGTTTTACTGGTTTCACCATGGAACAGTCCACGTTCCATGTAATCAAGTTTATTTGGGTACAGGCGTCTATAGACTCAATATAATTCAGTTAAACCACTGAAAATTACACGTACGGCTGTTGCCGTTGCCTTCACGAAGTGTATTTGAGACGACTGAAAAAAGATAATAATAAAATTGAATGGTTGTGGTTTATAGTTTTTCAAGCATTTTCCTGTTATGTTTTCTTCCCCTTTTAATGGTGGACAGAAAATATCGATAAAGAAAGAAATGATGTAGTACATTTATAACCATGAAAATGTTTTTAAAAAAACTTAAGAATTCCACATTGCGAGCATTTTCCAGACACATTAACAGTTGGATTCGATGTTGACATGCAGTGATCTTTTTATATAATATAAAACATAATCCGGTGTGTTGGTCTGTGTCCCGATTTTACAATGGTTATGAGGTTTTTTTTATTGCATCTGTAATTTATTTAATTTTTTATTCTCCCTCAACCTTTTCTCAAAACGAAACGCATCATGGGTGTAAGTGTCACACTTTATGGTCTATAAAAGTGTTTACATAACACACTTGAGTAGGATGGAAATACCGCCTGAAAACCTGACTGACTGTTGTTTTACTCGTCGTCATGTAATAGTTACATGTCATCATATAAAATGTGGGTGGTTCTGGTGATTTCTTCTTACACCCTGACAGATTCTGACAGCAACTGTCTGTCGTGATTGACATTACCTGCAGTCCTTTCTTTGCGTATTCATTGTATAAGTTATATAAGGTATTAAGGAAATAATTTATTCCAGCCTACTCCTGCAAAAGAAACCTAGTGTAATGAAACTAACAGAACGATAAAGAAGTGAGATCAGCATTAGATTATAGTTATGCAAGAAAGTTGCGCGTTAAGCGTATGAAGGATTTTTGTGAGGCGATCAAGTTATTTAAATCTAGTTCACTTCCTTTTCTGAGAAATATCTGATAATATGTTAACCTCATAATAATATGTCTACATCAATTCAAAACATGTTATGTGTTTTTCGCCGTGATGCAATTGATGCAAGAAGCACCTGTTTTTAAGTCAAATATATACCATGTATCCCGTGCCCTGGTCTGTCGTCATGACGCTTGCATGCATGCTTCAAACAGACACATGATTTATTACTGTACACTCGGTCTTGGAATTAAAATCGAAGTCTGTTTCACGCCACATTCAGTGGCATTTCAGCTACGTTGCATTTTATATTTTGGGCCAGTTATATTCGATTCAGATAAAATGATTAATCGCATTTTAATTTGATAAACAACTTTATACAGCTACAGTTGAATAGTTCCAAGGAATTTCACAAGCATATTTAAATGATCCCTGAGCATGTTAAATGTTCCCGGGCTGCTGCCTTCTAGAAGTCCTGTATTTGTGTTCATACTTTACCAGTATGCACGTTGAGGAATGCACTCAGGTGTAGACATATCCCATGCATTTCTCTGGTGAATTCTCAGAGCAGACTTACACAACGGTATGCGGCATGTGTGTTTAATTTTTCCTTGGTTGTTACCTGTATGTTATGGGCCGAAACAATTTGATTTCCTTCAACCCGATTGTAATTTCTCGCAGTAAAAATATCACGAAATTATACGGAGAGATACTATGGATCTGGTTTGAATCAGGTTAAAGCCGGACCAATGTTTTTTTTATTATATGGATTAGTTGTGTCACAGCCTATCCATATAAGCGCACTGTTTTCACCAAGGGACAAAATCTGTTGTGTTTTCACGTGTTTTCCCTGCCTGGTTTGCTATATTACGTAAGACATCCTGATCATCCCCAACTATATAAACCCGTTTTATATAAGCGATATCTAAGTGATGGGTTTGTTTACGTTTTGTTTTTTTCTCTCTCTGCTTTAACTTGTCCAGCTTTTAAAACATGCGTCTATATATCTTACTTAGTGGTGCTGAAATCTCCGGCCGGTATTATCCCTGGGCCATATTCACTCCAACAGACCCGAACAGTTTAATATGGCTAACGTTTGAGTGGACCCCCTGGACAGGCTTCACTTAATCATTGTCACCTTACAGCAGTAAAAGTCCTTGTCGGGGTATAGATTAACCCTGAGTGATGTGTTCATACCTGCTTACAAAGTGATTAAAAGTTACTTGCATTGCATGGGATAATTATACATGTAAAACGAAAGGCGAAAGTATTCACCGTTATTGATATGTAAGGCCTATAGGCGTCGCCGTTTATGTTTTTACGTAGATGATCAACGGTCTATTAATTTTCTTCAATTGGGTAGATAGATATATATGCGTGTATGAAAGGTCTATATTAATCTACAGAAAGCACGTTAGTTAAGCACTTGCTTCAGTCTTGAGAATTCCCATGATGCAGTGCGTAGTGATGGAGTAATTGGAGAACAAATTGTTTATATGCATGTTTTATTCTTGTTTTGTCGTATTATTATCATTATTTGGTTTGTTCACGTTTTCACACCGGTAAGTTTAAATATTGTATCTACTGCTGCAATGTCCATGGAATACCTATTATGTGTTTTGTTTCTAATCTCTGTTATATGAATATTCATCGTACGTCTGTAGGCTTACTTCTGCAGACATTTAGCCTTATAATGTACAGTTATAAGTGATTATTTTTTTTCTCTTCTGTAATAGGTGGTTATCTACTATACATATATTGGTCTGGTGAGCAGATCCCAAACTCTCCCTATAAAGTCACGGTAACTATGAAGGGTGATCCAGGCAAAGTGGTGGTGTGTGGAGACGGTCTGAAGGGAGGATTCGCGGGCAAAGAACTACGGGTGCTCGTGGACACAAACCCCACTGGACCAGGTCGGTACCTTATCACACACTACCATTTACTTCATATCATATTTATATCTGACATCATAGTGTGTGACAGTTGTTAATGATTTCAATCTGTGAATCAGACTGTTGGATGAATGTAGTCGCCCCTCTGCCAAGCTGGAGAACAGTCGATAATGTCTAAGTGATTTCGTCCACCATCAGAGCAGTACCTCTGAATTATAGCTGGCGCACCGCTGATGTGATTCAATTTCTGGGTGATAGACAGTCAATCAATCTCGCAGGTGATAAACCCATCCACCCGTGTATACACGTTTTATTGTCCACCACTACTATAGTAGGGGGGACTTAGAAATGCTACTCGGCGTCCGTCCGTCCTTCCGTCCGTCCGTCTGTCCGTCCGTCCGTCCTTCCGTCACAAATGTTTGTGAACACGCTAGCTTGAAAACAAATTCACCGA
>JAQQZZ010152252.1:0-12512 GCA_030265115.1 Mopalia vespertina | reverse complement strand
TGTACAGGCAGTCTGCCAACGTGTTATCTTTAACGTCACGTGATGTTTTACCTAGAATAAATGATAGTAAAGCCATTAGTGCACATTAATGGAATCATGTCGTATTCTACAGATGAACCCTCAGAGACAAGTTTCTCAATAGATCTTAATCTCGAGTTGTTATGGGCAACCTACATACATCTACGTATATATGTAATGTTTTCTGTAATGTATCATTATTCTTTCTTTATAGAATGACTATAATGTTACTAACTCCCTCTCTATATGATCAAACTCCAAACTCCTGGTTTATCACACTTTACGTTATACGATATGTGACATTTTAAAATTACGTATATTTCCATGAATAGGCCTTGATTAACCTTTCTATATATTTGGTTATGTACATTTCACGTGTAGTTTTAATGTATTTGTCTACAATTTGTGAAGAAAGAAGTTTTAACTAAGTTTAAAAATAGGAGAGAAAACATCTGTTTCTAACGGAACAACAGCATTTTTACTCTCAGTCGTGTATAATATGTCTAAATGAGTTTCTAGGTCAGGTCGACTTTGACAACGTTTTAGCGGTTGGGAACTAAACTTAGCGTTACAATCCCTTTATCTGTTCACATGGCCATAGAGGGTCGCATACCACTGTCTCTGAAGTCCCCCAGCTGGTTGCGCTCTCCCTTTAATTCAGAGAACTGATACTATAATTTGATTTGAACGACTTTGAACAGTTTTTTCTCCTATTTATAAACCTTGTGTGAAGCGCCTTTCATCAGAATGTTTACACAGGTATACATCTGAAAACATAGGTAGAAATA
Organism: Mopalia vespertina; assembly: GCA_030265115.1. NCBI lineage: Eukaryota > Metazoa > Mollusca > Polyplacophora > Chitonida > Mopaliidae > Mopalia > Mopalia vespertina. The sequence goes on along the minus strand of JAQQZZ010152252.1, from coordinate 11,706 downwards.
ATATTAAATGTTTAACTGTTACTGTTAAGAATATCAGAAATAAGTGACAATTTAGACTGTTTGGTATAAACCTAATTTACATGTGGCGTGGGAATAGCTTTTGTGGTCCCAAAGTAGTATCTATGACAGCCTATATTAGTGGCATATATGAGATAAACATCATTGATTCTCGTCAGTGAATCAGTAAGAGTATACATAAGGCATACGGACGGAACAACTCTTCAATGAACACCCCCATCACCACTCGCAAGTCCTCAAATGTACTGCGCCCATCATCTCGGACGTCATACGATCGTCGCCATTATGACATGCATTGTCTCTAATCAAATGATAATCATATTCTGTGTTGTGTTACTTGTGTACAGAATTTACAGTTTCTATCTGTTTTGGGTTGAGAATAAAAAAAATTTTATAATCGCTTCGCTGTAATCAGCTTCGGACAGTTCCGACATGCTGACGTTCCTGTTACCAATTATGAGGTTGAACTTGCCTTATCTTCGGCTCCAACACTCCAGTGATAAAGCTAGCGGTGTCTTACGTAGCCAAAGGACTCGTACTCGGTTTTGATTGCCCATTTTAACTAATTCAGGCTCCACTGATATATAAGAAATGTGATATTATTTGTTTGGATTAAAAGTTTGACGAACCCAATGAAACATGAACTGGTTGGTTCATAATGGGATTTCTTCACTAAGAGATCTCAGGACATGTTTATGACAAAGCCCGTCGGTGAACACTTAACATGCAGAGCCGAATAGACGTTTCTCAACAAGTTCACCTCTATTTAATAATACCTTAAATATGTTAGGCCTAGTAATAAGTTCGGAACCTTTAGCGAACGATGATACCATTAATTTGAACATGCTATTCCAATTCTTTCTAATTCTTGTAATATATATTGTATCTCAATGTACAGGACAGAATCTAAGCTTTTGCAATATAAATTCTCTCTCTAAGTTAATCCCACATACATGACACACAGACGATAGGACTGTCTCCATCCAGACCGGTACAAAACTCGCCAAGTCTAAACACTGGTCAAGCTTCCAGACAGGGCTTACGGACATATGGAATTTTTGTCTCTATTTATAGCAACTCAAGGGACAAGTCCAAGCGCGAATTTTCCATTTTGTCTCCCAGCAGTTTATCTGCCTTTAGAAACTATAGATCTCTATCCAATTTACCGAGCTAATTTAAACTCTACCAAATAGATCGCCTTCCCATACCTTTACCACCATGTCACTTAATTGGCAATACAGCGCTGACCAGTAAACCAAGCGAATCGTGTGTCCATTAAGAGCGAACCTCTGATGGATTATGTGGTGTTTAATGTCACTCTCTATGTCTATGTCATACGTTATTCTTTTCATCAACTCTTCAGTTTTTAGAGGCAGACTGTATACATATCCTAAGTCATTCCTAGCTGTAATTATTAAAAATCTGATTTTTTTTTTAAATATATTTTTTTACTGAAGAAGACACAGTTTGTCTTTTGTTTTTGAACTTTTGTTAACCCCGTTCTGTTTTCCGATTCAGTAAGGTCCGATGTCTTCCTTGTCTATGTACATAAGCTTATCTTCCTTGTTTGCTTTATCCGATCTTCCGCGTTCCGTGTCTTCTTGTGATATAACCTACACTTCCTTTATCTTAGTTTCAAAAGTCTCGCAGCAAGATGAACTTATCGTACATGTGCCGGAATACTTTATATTTATGATGGGATATATTTGGTAGAGCTAATATAGTGGGGGGGAAAAAAAATGGTATTGTCCGCCCATCCGTCTTTCTATCCATCCACTGGTCCTTCCTTCCCTCCGACCATCAGTCCATCCAATAAGGTGATTAGCACGATGGACTTAAATCTTTGAAGAAGAAACTGTTTTTAAACGTTAGTTATAAAAGGTGGTTTGTCCGAGATAATGAGTTTATCGGGGAACCTGCTTCTTTCTGTTTTTTATTGTGGTATTTAATCTCGCACTCAGGGAATTTCACTTTTACGGAGATTTTGGATTGCCTTTTTAATCGGTTGTACAAAATGGAGGAGCCTCGTAGAATGTCGATTTCAATCTTGTTTACAAATATGTGGTCATCCTACACATGTCGGAAGACTTTATATTTAGGATGTGATACTTACCATTTCAGCCTCTGGACGTCCTCATATAAATGAAGTACCCTTGAGTTTAACGTTAATGCTCAATCAAACATATAAAAAATGACAAAGTTCAGCTTTTAAAAATTAGTTTTGCCTTACTTTTAATTGCGGTATATAATCTCGAACTCAAGGGCATTTCACTTATATGGAGACCTTGGATTGTCGATTATCGGTTCCAAAAAGAAGAGAAAGCCTCGTAAAAAAGCATCTCAGAAATTATACCTGGCCCCTAAAGGGTCGAACGCACATGCGAACCTGTGGGCAGAATATTTAAATAAGTTAAGCAGTCTGGTGCATGTGTTTCTTTGTGTTTTGCACGGTCTGTGTCCTGTTTCCTAAAGTATGATGCCATCTTTGTCAAAGGGCTAATTTTCATAACTGAAACAAGAGTAACTGTGAATGGACAGCGATACTGTTCGATTTAGTGCTCATTTGTTTGTTGTTTTTCTCTCACTTATAGTGCCTGTACCTGACAAGTAACGCGAGAAAGTGCGGGAAAAGCCTATCGTGCACCTAGCTCGGATTGAATGGCTACTACTTTCATAATTTGTTCTCAGTTAAGCTTGATGGAATCGTTTGACGTTAGTTTTATGACTATTCTCTTCCTAGACGGTCACTGTTATATCGATATTTAATAACTTTGAAATTTTGTGACAGTGAGAATTCATTATGCTCCCTTTTCATCTTCTTGCGAAAAACTGGACAATGGAACGACATTGGAGCCTATCAACCGAAAACCGGCGATTTTTCTTAAACTTTAACCTTTAAACTTTCACCAGTATCAACTGTAATCGAAGGGAATAATCTATATTTATTTGCCAGCAAATGTTTTTTTTTAACAGTCTTTAAACTACCCAAAAAATATCGCTAATGGCTGTCTCTTTTCCTTTAAGTTTCACTGTCCAAAAACAAAATATACTAGTATTTAATATCTTAGGAAAGTATCCATCTCTCAATAATCGTAAAGTATCTGTAGGCTATCCTGTATGTTCGAGTTTCCAAAATTTATTGCCATAAAAATAACGAAAATAACTGATAGTACAACAAATCACATACAAGTAACCATTCTGAATCAACCGTTTCAATACTGGGATAGTTTGACAAGGTTTAAAGTCTTTGCATTATCCTAAATAAAATATCTTGGCGAAAATTCAATTTATGGATAAATTCCTCATCAATAATTGGTTAAAAAAACCTCAAACGTTTTTGCTATAAATTTGGCTCACCGTTTTGTGTAGATGATGAGATAGTTTGCAAATTTCGTTATGGTTTTCATGTAGCTTTCTCAACTGTATAGGCCTATAACCTTCACTAGCTGAAAACAGCTTTCCTGTACTCCCAAGCTTTGAAACAAACTACATAAACACGTTTAATCCATAGTTTACCTCTGCAATTAACTGCTACTCTTAGCAGGTGTTCTCTCCGGAACTTCCCCCAAAGAGTAGGGAAGTCAGATTGTCTTGTGGAATGCTATTTGTGTTTACTCTGACCCTTCTTGAATTGTAGCTCACCTCTTTCGCCGTGAGCCGTTCGTTGTTCGCTGACACGTTTATGGCTCATTACCCGCGTCATTTAGCACCTTAATTGTTTCTCTCGTTTAACTTAACGCTCTTAAGACTGCGTAAAGGCATGTCTTAATAAAATAATTGACAAACAGAGAGTGGGACACACATGTCTCATGTGTTGAAGATTTGATGCACTTATCCTTAAGTTTGTTTGTTTGATCGCCATACTTAAGGTTATTTTGCCCAGATGACGGCGTGCCACCGCCAACAAACAAAGACAAAACAGGACAGATACAGATACAATCACAGAATGTAATACAAAGACATCACAACAGATCGGATTCACGATGCCTTTTAGCTCTAGAACACCAGGGCAACGGGACGCTCCCTCCCAACCCTCCGCCTTATCCTTTAGTACTTGTAAAATCAAATCGATACATATTGGATATTCCATAAAGCAGTCGATTGGGGAATCTAGCAAAATCAGGCAAAAAATTTCCAATTTGGGAGTTTTGCACGACTTTCATTTGACGCCATGATGCAAATAACCTGAATTGTTTTCCAGATTGATAAAGGGTTCCTTGGTTGTTGTTTTAAGTTCTTTATGGAGATTAAACGAAAACAACTATACGTTTTATACTGATCGGAACAATAGTTTATTTCTTGAAAAAAGAAAATGGATCTGCGAACAACTATGCCTATATTCACGCTTTTATAACTCACGAAACAGTTTTGACTATTGCGCCGGATGGCTATAATGATCAGTATATAGCGTAGTCATTCCGTGTACGGTCTTTGGCCCGGAGGGACGTTACATTCCCAACAGAAGAAATCCTAGAAACTACATGCATGTAAATAATTTCGTTTGACGGAATCACCAATCATTGAGGAGAACTGCACGTATTATAAGTGTCGATACGTCACCTGTAATGATGGCAAGGTAGATATATTCTTATTGTCGAGAAAGAAATGTTTGCTTGTATCCACCGGGATTCGTACTCGAGTCTCTACATGTAGGCCTTAGGAGAAAAGCGATGTACATCAGTGTCGATATTGTGGCATCAGCATAATCAGGAGACACCACCATGATCGCAATGTATCAATGCAATTGCGAAACACAGTTTGACACACCCTTAAGTCATTATCGCCTCGCCTATACACGATATTGTTTGCAGATAGCTCAGCACAGACGTGAACAATGTCCAAAAGATCATATAATATAAACAAACAAACAAAACACACACAATTTTACTAGTTTTATTGATTTCTTTTTTTAAATCTGCTAAACGCCCCCACTCTCCCATTCCATGTGTCAACCCGTTATTTTGTATTATGGAAAATAACGGAAGTATCAAGTTTCCATGACCATACTTGACATAGTGAAGTAGGTTATATCTATGGTAACAGAACAGTTGTTATTATATCGATACGAAACAGAGAACATATTGAATTTCCTATATATGTCGGCTTCAGATAATAGCCCTTTGATGTTCTAGGGTTCATTCCATACACAGTTTGTCTAATAGCAATTTCTAGGTAGCTTCACCAGTGGCTGTAACGTTTACTCGGAAGCATGGTTTACAAACACATTGTACAGTTCCAGGCACAGAATGACACAAACTGGCCATTTATGATCAACACACCCTTGCGTCGTTTTTAACCCATGCCATTTAGTCAGACTGCATGCCTTTAAAAGGTGATGGACGGTGTATATCTGTTGTAGGCCTAAATCCAAATGCTGAGCCACTAGTGTTTATTAATTAACAATTCCACGCAATGTTTCACTCTGTTACCTAGCCACTGTACTACGCGTCTGATCCACACTCGTTTGTCTGGCTGCAGGGATATTACACATTTGTATTTCAAAGATTACTCACAATCGTGTGTCGTTGTTTTGTTTTTTTAAAATAAATATGGTTAAGTATTATTAAGCAATATCCATTCGGACATATTATTAAACGAGAAATTGTTAAATAACACCAATAAGATGACACTTATAGATACGGTAGATTGCAACTTGTCACATATATTATAAAGATTCCTTGTGACACATCTACTGACATATTAACTGCATGTGCTTTTTCATAATCATAACCAGCTCCTGTACAAACAGTTGTGAGAACTCCACTGTTAGTGCTTCTGGTATCTTACATGCATAGGCTACATAGATTTGGCATTTCCTTTGTGGATTGCATTACCTCTTGATGATGACTTAATTAAATCCGAAATATTGAGAACGTCAAAATGCATATTTTCGGAGTTTCTTAACAGCTTTAGTACGTGTTGCTTTCTTACTGTATATGATTGTATACGCCTTTTTTGCTAAAAAAAAAAGTGTGAGAAGGTTCAAATTCAAAGGGACATATCTACTGCCCTATACAGCCGATGAAGGCAATTTCTGTGTTTACGTCATAAGGGTGCACCATTGGCTTTATTATCATTTATTCTAAGTTAAACATCACGTGACGTTAACTATAACACGTTGGCTGACTGGCTGTACATGACAAGTAACGCGAGAAATTGCGAGAAAAGCCAATCGTGCACCTAACTCGTTTGCGTCTTGTGATTGTCCTGTCTTGTTTTTTGTTTTTTGTCAGTGACATCGAAGGTAGTTTATTTCACCCGTTGGGCCTGCTGGCCGTCTCATTAGCGGAATAAGATTGAATATCATGATGTCAAAGATAAATCAAATAAACAAATATTCAATTCCCTTGCAATAGGCCACTATAGTATTGATCATTTTTGATGAACTGGTAAACCCAATGTCTAGAACCACAAGACAATGCTTGTGTTTTGTATAAAATAATATGTATCTACCCATCCATTACCTCACCTCACCTCACATACGAAAAATGTTTCCTTTTGTTCACGCCCTATCCAATATTCACATCCACAGTGGTCTTAAATTAACTTTGAATCAACTGGCATTCGTGGATTGTTATAAATTGTATTAAAAAAAAGTATCATGTCAAATATATGAAATCAGCTTTATAATTGGCTCTTTTCAGATTGTTATAAATTATAAAATAGTCTGAAGTCAAATATGAAATCAGCTTTATAATTGGGTCTTTTCACTGTCAATTGAAAGTTTACCTGTTAAGCACAGCAAATTGTTTTATATAGAATGGTTATGTTTCATTATTCTGTCACACAATATAGCCCTTCAGACGGACTATTAATATAGTTTTCTTAACATTTAAGGACAAATTAGACTTTGGCTGGAAACGGCATGATTAAGTTATTGCTAACAAAATAGTACATTAAAACACATCACCTGCCTATATTACAATGTGATTATACGGGTCTCACAAAGAGCTTGTGGACAAGACGTTAGCGCTTGGTGTGTTGCGTTATCCAGTTATACTTAGACCGTCTGCCAGAGGTATGCTTATCTTGTAGAAAGTTTAATTAGCAAAAGAGATAAACTGATCAGCTTTGTTTGCTCAGATGAAGCTGCTTGTATACAGACAATTTCACAGCTAGCACAGAGAGTGTTGAATAAGCCGGTGCGATGGGGGAGATGTCTAAAAATAGACGCATCAACTTGATATTTCGTGGCTTAGCATTTTACCACCAACTTTCTTGGAGCATTTGAATGGCGTCTGTGAATTTTTATAGAGTAGGCGTACTTTGGTGATTTTAGCTTGTTTTGCCACATTTGAGATCATCAGCTATGGTTTTTTTAGAATTCTGGAATGATAAAAAAAACAGTCTAACCGATGTTTACGTGCTGTCTCCTGCTGTATAGTTGACATACCAACAGAAACCAGATTGTCGTTCCAGACAGTAGACAAAGCAGTTTTTACAGAAGAACTCTGTTTTTTAACAGAAGCCTAAGATTTTTACAACATTCGTGAGAGACACAATTAATCATGAATAGAAAAATGATTATTTTAATAGTTTTTATTCTCGAAATAATAACCGTTTAGCAGCTTGTCGGACAGTTTAAAGTTGCGTTAATTTAGGCAACACACGAATGGCAGAAACAGCATTTCTATACCAGTCATGTTGTTCTGCACTCATTTTGCTAGATTGTAGATATAAGTAATTACCACTGACAGGAAGTGGGGATTGTAAGTCATTTCTGGACAAAATGTGGAACTCTTTCGCAATATGTAGATTTTTTTTTAAACAAAACCAAAATCTAACAAGGAGTGGGCATATCCTTGTTGAGTTCAACTATAAATTACTGTTAAGTAAATCGCACATAAACAATGTATCTATACCAGATATTGGAAGAAATTTCTGGCTGGATATTTTCTCTATAGGCCTACGTTTCTTCTGTACATTGTTCACTTCTTTCACTAGCTGGAGAATGGCTTCTGTCAAAGTTTGAGAGAAACCCGAGATTTTGTTTAACCTGAAGGACTGGTTCCGCAGCTAGCAGCACTATTTTAGACGAATTATAGTTAGATAAGAGTGAATTCCAGCAAAATTGTTTGCATCTTTTTTACACCTCTCCTCGACTTACTTTACCGGAGGTAAAAAGTCGCCTGACTTCTCGAAACTAAAAATCCGGGTCTTGTTTGTTTGAATATGACTGTAGGATGTTCAGCTGCTGTGCCGGAAATGACAACAGTTTATCAGCAGCTGCAAATGTGAAAACATTCTGATTGGCTTATCAGTGTCGTTACCAGGGCAACAAGAACTGTTACTAAGAGGGAGAAATGTTTCCCTTTAATTTGTCATACATGTTATTTGTTATGTGCGTCTTTATATAATGCATTCAAACAGTGGATCAAAGTACTCTGAAATTCTATACCACTGTGCAGGTTTTATACGATAGCATGCCAAAATACTGTCAACTTCCACATACAATAGTAAGCACATTAGGTTTGTATGATTGAAAGCGTATACCAAAATGTCTGTTCAACACAATCAAAGCCGGTTAATCTTATTTTGTCCCAAATCAGTTTTGGTTTTATATCCAAGAGTATTGGATGTCCCAGGGCAAACCAGTGTACTTTGCTCCGTTTATATTAAAATGGTATGAAACCATGGTTTCAAAGTTTAATATAGCCCTTAAAATTGTCAACATCTACAAAACTTTTATGATACTCAAGTCAGCCATATACTATTCCTGCTAAATTGTTACTTTTACCTTAGTTTTTGTTTTTAAAAATTTACCATCAGATGGGTAATGATCTAAGTGCACAGAAAGTATGTGTTTTTCCATGCCTGGGTTTACAGGTTGCACGGTAGTTTGATTGACTTCAAAACGCGAGAATATCAATAATTGTTAAGTGTTTGGATCATTCCATATACTGTTAGGTCCGGGACTGATACAAATTCCATCTTTGATTTAATTGATAACTATAAAAAAAAACCCAAGGTGTTCAAAGTTCTTTTTTCTTTATTAATACAGGTGATCAAGGCAGCTCCTACAAATGTGGTCGTTTCTACGGACAGCACTAGTACACACAAACCAACTACTCTTTTGGGTGTCTCTTCAGCCACACCAGATGCGACTGGTGTCAGGAAGATAGATGATGCTGTGGGTCTAACGACTGATTCCAGTTCAAAGGTTTTCTCACCAGTAGCTACTTCCCAAAGAAATGTTGAACCTGTAACAGATTTTTCAAAAACTTTAAGTTCTTATACTTCTATAACAGGTGCTTCAACCAACAAAGCAGCTAGCTTAAATACCAACACTGATTTTACCTTGTCTTCTATTACTACCAAAGATTTTACCCCAAAGCCAACTTCTGCCACAAGTGGTATGATTTCAACTAATGTACAAACTACTTCTTCCTCCACCACAAATAATGTGCCGTTTGACAGAGCCAGGGCTGCATTTCTCTCGGCAAATGACCCAGCAAGTACTGTATCAACTACAATCAATAGTGTGCACTCTAGCACATACGGGACTTACACCTCCTCAGTGTCTAGCACAATAAAAACGACGATGTATATTAAGCCAAAACTAACGACAGACTCCAATAGCACTGTAACTAGTGTGAACAAAGGTCAGACACAGACGACCGCTTTTTCTATTGATGCAAGTACAGTTGGAAAAAGACAAGTCAACGGGACAACTATTTTCCAAGGACTGGCCCCAGAACTAAATGGCAGCATTGGGTCAAGTGTAACAAGTAGTTCCTTTAATCTATCAGACAATTCAAGTATACAAACTACAGTAACCACGACGGTAGCCAGTCGCGGAAAGGCTACGGTCGCTATGACAACTGATATGGTGACACCTACTCAAAGTAGCACCACAGTAAAGACAATGACATCCACGGAAAAGTCCGTCAGTTCTAACGCCACTTCAGCTTCTAATATATCAACGGATTCGTCGAGTCAGACAAACTCCCCCGCTGCAGCTGCAAGTAATCAAATTACAAAATATGGTCAGCCGGCCACTGGTCCTATCACGGAATCCGTAACGTTTGAAATAGTGGACCCGAATGATTTTGTCACTACTGATTCTGGTTCTATTGTATCTACAACTCTGTCGCCACCATCTGTGTCAGATACAATTATTGACAATAACAAATACCCCGACATAACAGATATTGACTCAGCATCAGGAGATGGGGCTTCAACGGTGATGACAATTTATCCTAGTACAGAAAACATTACCTCGACTAAAACTGCTGCAATAAATACCACAATTGAAATAAAAACACAGTCTATCGCAGTTCCTAATAACTCAACAGCCTCTCTTAGTTCCACTGCTTCTGTAACGACCACAAGCTCCACTATACCGGATACTACATCTTCATCCGAGGGACAGTCCACGGAGTCGCCGAGTGTAGCAACCACTGGTGACAGAAGTACAACTGCCGTCAAAGGAAGTAAGTGAAAATCATGTGCCCTTATTCTTGACGTATTGCTGGACTTAGTTGGGACTTAAAATAGACTATAATAGGTTTATCATTTAGTTTAAGAATTATGTTTTCAAATTTTATGCTTTTAAACCGAAAACAATTACGAAATTTTAATCACAAATACTTAAATTTGCGTCCTTAATGAAGTTCTTCAACGAGCACTTCAAGTTGATGTTGGTGATTTCCAAGATCGTCTCGTCAGCATTAGGGTCACCAATGTTTTTTATTTTTGTCTTATGTTGTATATATGCTCTGTGATCAATCAGGGCAATTTGATAATTATGTTGTTCATGGACTCCCCTTTGGAGTCATACCCCATAATAGATCATTTGAAAGGGGCTAGCCCACCCTCTGTGAGATAACTCACTAAGGTGTCACAAAACGTCGAATTCAATTGTAGCTTAATTTTGTTGCAATTATCAATTAAAACTCATCATTTATTTTATTTTATCAATTTTAGAATTAAATTTGTTGAGAGGAAATATTAAATTTCTGAACCATAATCTGTAATTGTCGATTTTACATTTTAGATATCACAATCAATGTGGAGATCAACACAATGCCTTAATTTTAAAAAATCGTGCTCAATTTTTTAAACTCCACAGGTTGTATTTTTTACACCATATCCTAAGGTCAGATATACAAAAATTGTTCCTCGATCGTTTTGAGATAAAGTTTCGTAGATGGTATCGATGCGTCGTTTTTCAATATTTTACTTGATAAACAGCTTGTCAGCTCTAAAACTATATGCCACTGAAAATGTACTCTACTCTTAAATTCAATATTAATTTGATTTGCAACAACATTACAAAACATTCTGAGATCTTCACAAAATTCACATTTGTAATCCGAAGCACATAAGCTTTCCATAAATGTGTCCTTTCAGTACACTGTTCAGATCTATACTCTGCGTTATAACATAGGCTTCTAAAACTGTTTCCCTAAAAATCGATACAGGGGTCTAAGTAGAACTTAATATTTTGCACTGAGAAGCACTGGGCCAGCAGATTTGGCAATCGCTGAGTCAAGTTAACAGTAGATCAAAGCTAGAGTTCTTTATGGTGGGCCAAGTGCGTCTTAAGTCTACACCATATGACGTGAGTGTTTAAAAATGACTAGGTGTTTAACCAGCCAATCAAATAGTTTGATTTCAAAGAACACCACGTCACAGTTTTTATCTCACGTCAACTTTTGTTATCTAATGTGATCTTTGGTCAAAATG
>JAQQZZ010152241.1:0-12512 GCA_030265115.1 Mopalia vespertina | reverse complement strand
GTGGTGATGTGCATTTAGCGCCGTCATGTGAGTGGTGATGTGCATTTAGCGCCGTCATGTGAGTGGTGATGTGCATTAAGCGCCGTCATGTGAGTGGTGATGTGCATTAAGCGCCGTCATGTGAGTGGTGATGTGCATTAAACGCCGTCATGTGAGTGGTGATGTGCATTAAACGCCGTCATGTGAGTGGTGATGTGCATTAAGCGCCGTCATGTGAGTGAAACAATTTTAAGTAAGGCGCTGAACCCCAATCAACAAATCAAAACTAAAGAAAGGCAAACATGCACAATGTAGAAGTTGACATAAAATATTTCGTAATGTTAGTGGTTGAAAACCAAATTAGGATTTTCATGTAAAGTTTTTACCCAGCAAATAGTGTATGGAATACTTCCGAGACTTATCTTGAGCCGACACTACCATGGCCTGCCGGTTTACTTACTGTACAGACATACGAAGGACCCCTCCCCATCCCCTAACAAAAAGTAGATTAAAATTTTGAAAAAAACTTTCTTAGTCAAATTTTATAAGCTTTCCAGTTGTCTGCAAAGCTGATATTAAATTTTAGATGTTTTTCTTTAGTTTACCTTTTTGAGCAGCTTAAATACTGGTGCTGTAAGTGAAACTTTTTGTAGCGATGTTTTTCAAATAAATCTATATCAAAATGTTTTGCTTATGCTGGAAACAACTTTCGCCTGTATATTTGTACAGTTTGTTTGGCACTGTTCCAAGTTCGAGTAACTTGGGTCATTTTTATCTTCTAGAAACATATACATAAAACAAGGCATTACAAGTCCATAGTGTACTATAGTTTACAACATTTAATTTGCTTCAAGAGAAAAGCGATGAATCCTACAAATAACGTTCTTTATACGTTCTTGCAAACAAATAGTTCTGTTCTTATAAACTAGCTTCGGTTGTTCACTTTTAAACTTGGATTACATGGCCTGTAAATGTCGTGAACTAGGGATACGCAAAATCCGTTTCTACAAAGTTGTAAAAAAGACAATGTGCAGTTGTTCAACTTTTCTGTGTCCTCAAGGAACCCGACTCTTGGAAGTTGATGAGTTCTGTGGACACCAAAGGTGTTTTCTTGTACAGTGTGCTGTGTGGTAGCTTTAGCCCGTCTGAAATTTGACAAACATCCTTATATATAAACCAGCTCATTATAAGAATTAAATTTAAATGATTTTTGGTTTAATTTTGAAAAATGGATGGAAACATTATCCAGTACACATTTTACGTGGGAACATTAATGTTTTCCAACTAAGAAAAAGGGAAGGGCTATAAACGTGGGCATGGAATTGCTCCATCTGTGTCAACCAGTCGTATTATATGTCGACCATATAACACAAAGCATTATTTGTTGTGTGCCCCCACCGGCAGATCTGACACAGTTAGCCCTTGATGTTCATTCGTGAGACGTGAGCGTAAAATTGTTCCCCATTATGGCAAGCCGTTTTATCACTTCTACCTTTATTCTACATATGTTGAATTCTTTTTCACATATATAAAATAAATGACTTTAATTTACATGTGTGAAAAGTGTGGAAAAGAATTTCACAGATGTGGAAAAGAAATTTACATATGTAAAAAAGAATTTCACATGTATAAAATTAATTATTTATTTTACATATGTTGAAAGGAATTTCACTTATGTGAAATAAACCTTTATTCAACATATGTGGAAATATTTTTCACTTATGTAAAATAAAAAGGAGTGTGGAACTCTTTTGTGCATATGTGAAATCAAAGCATCCAAGACCTCAATTACAGACTTCTCCCTCACAGCCTCTATTTAGCGGCAATAAATTTGCTCAAAAAGTACAATCTGATCAGAAGCACATCCACCCTCTGCCTTTCGCAAAGCATTTGTTATTTTCTAGCTACATGAGGGAAACTACATTTGTTTTGGGGTGGGGTGGGGGATTCCTGATCAACTCTCTCGACTTGGGAGTGCGCCCTACTGAGGCTAAACTTGCATAGCATGTGGAATATATTCCTAACGTCTTTGCATTCGCCTTGGAAATCTACACAAGACGATAGGAGCACAAACGAAGGTTGGATACAATCCTTGCTGAGGGGAGAAAGAATTCTACATATGTAAAATAAATTTTTATTTCACATATGTGAGATTGTTTTCCACATAAGTGAATACATGTTTTCCACATAAGTGAAAATGTTTTCAACATAAGTTAAAAAGAATTTCACATATGTGAAAATAAATTGTGCATAAGTAAAAGAAAAGCAAAACAAAGCCGATAAAACGGCTTGCCATACCCCATCTGATACTTTTTACTTATATACATTTTTGTTGTTATGATAGCTAATAAATCGCTTCAACGTGAATGGCTAGCTCTGGTTATCATAGTGATTAAAATGTCTTTCATCTCAGTCTGAAACTCACTCTTTGATACTGAATTAGTCAGGGGTGCATTTTACGACGTGCTCAAGGTGATTTTGTCTCAATAACGAATTGGCATTACCGGTTTCTGATTTGTAATCATAAATCACCCGTTTGTTATAGCCACTCGAAAAGTAAGGGGAGTTTGCCGCAGAGGGTTGCTTTTAGATGTCCAATCAAAATTCTATAGCGCTCGATTCTTTGTCTGAATCTTCCTACAAACTTTGAGTACTGCTTGACAAAGTTATTTTAAGACTGCCAGATAAATCACCGCCTTAGACATACACTCATTAACATGTCCATGTTAAAACGCCTTATAAAAAGATGAATTAATGGATTTTCTTCGAAGTGCTCCCACTTATAGCCCTCCGCGGATAATCTCCTTTCATTTACCAGCGGTTGTAACGAATGCTAATCACGAGAGTATGTGTGGTACAAAAAAATCGGGATTAAACCTTGTAACAAATCGTGCACCAAAAATAGGTTTGTTTGTGAGAAAACATCCGCGTCACTATAACATAGGATGTGTTGACACACCACAAAACCCCGACCATATACAACAAAAACATGTTCACTTTTTCTTGTGGGAACGATAACCTACTTGTTGTTGTGACGCCCCGGGCAACTAGTAGACGATATCTCCGAACAGTCAAGTCAAAGATCCGGGTTTCGCCCAGGACACGCACGGCTCGCCTGAATCGGCAATTAAATTTGCCATTACCCGTGGAACCTGCTAAAGGAGTCAGGCCTATATTTACCTGCAAACATAACAACATTTAAACTTGATATTGTTAGAGGGTCTTGGTTGAAAAGGTCTGTTAAAACGTCATACAATAGTACCGATACGGTTACGCAATATAGTTGGAAGTCTCGATAGATAGGCCTACGAGTACATTCATGTCAGCCTAATTTCGAGGGTAAATGTTTTGTTTTAATGCAGAATATGATAAAGATCTTCTAAAATTGAAGTAATGAGGTATAAATGTGTCAGTTTCAGCTTGCGTGTGTTTATTTCTCAAAGACACTAGGAATCATCGGTCTATAACCAGTGACTCGTAGAGGTTTTGTCGTCATAGATTTGAATCTGTTGCGGTTACCCGACTACACGCACTAAAAGGGAAAACAGATACACGGCGAAGTGTTATTTGCCTACCTGTGGCAGGTGGTTAGGAGTTAACTGTGTTGTATATTATTCAACAATCGTATTTCCAATGTATTAAAGCTATCGGCAGTGTGAGCCAGATTTCTACAATCGTTCGACTTTACTTAAAAACGTATGTTAACTTTCATGCCATAGTTATGTCCCCTTATTGCAAAAAAACCCCACCGATAGGTGTATTAAACTAGTCGAAATACTTAATTAACGGCCTTAGACAATTTAATTTGGATGGCTGTCTGGTGATTGGTGAGGTCCTTATGTTCACTGACTCTTTTTGCTTTTTTATGGGTGATTATCGTGTTTATATACACAAAAGTGTCTCTACCATATTTCATGCCTTACCCTTATCCTGATAACAAACTATATGGTTCTTTATCGCGTTATAAAATAAATGATCAATGGGCAGGTTTCAATTGATCGTAATACTGGTCAATTCTAAAAGTGTATAGTTTGGTGAAATTCAGACTTAAGTAAATACGTTTGGAATAGAGCAGTCCTCAGATATGGATAAAACGTTCCTAATACTCAATGAAACAAAACATATAGAAAAATGGAAAATGATGTTTATTTTTTATCTTTGTAGTGCCCCCCTTCGCTGGCTGTCCTAAGCACGTGCTTTTTTTTGGTAAAAATTAATCCAGCCCTGATGTTACATACCCCAGAGAGCATGGCGTTAGTTTTCACACCAGGTTGATTATAGGAGGCCCGAAAGGCTATCTGTTGGTTGGATGTCTGCGAACATTCTATCACGCTGTCGTCTCCCTGTTAAATGTGAGAATAAATTTATTTATAACCCAAGAACCGAAAAACCCATTGCAATGTGTGACATGATGACATGAAAACAAATTGAAGCGAAAAATAGAAAAAAATTCACAGACCATGTATTCGTCTTTAGAGAAGGCAATGGCAATCCAAGAGTTTCCATAGGGGACATCACTTATGTCAGCCGTGACGTCAAATTCCACTTCCGGTGGATTGGAGCAAGGTATAAAGGTCCACCGAATGCTGAATGATTCCATAGATGGCGGAACTAGTGAAACTGGTTCGTCTTTTGTCGGAAACACACCAGGCTAAGACGAAATTAATATATGAATAAATAACCAGAAATAAACCACGGGATACCATAGATATATGTATTGATGTCCAAAGGCTGAATCATTTTAATTTCAATTTTGAAAAGTAAAGGATCTCGATGTGTTGAGCTACATAGAGCTACAGAGTTCTTGCCGAATCCTAGTCACTTTGTCACAAATACCTTATCCTTCAAGATATACTGAAATGTATATATGAGAATCATGTCCATTAAACAGTGTTAACTAGAGGGACATACGTTAACTTAAAAACTATACCAGATTGATTATTAACAAACGGTTAAATAACATACAAGTAAACGAGATAATATGGCCGATACATCACCGTTTATGGTTTGGATGAATCGCGGAAAATGATGATTTGGATTTTTTAATTTGTGAATGATCATATAAATATTATTTGAAAAGTAACACTGCTGGTGGTGTGGGATAACGCACACCAGATGACAATCGGTTTGTTAACCGACGAAAGAGAACGCGCGTGTCATGGCTACCTATTTTGTTTTGAGAGTTTGTTAGTATTATCTCTTCCGGCTGTTGACGACTATTTATATCAATAAAGGACGGGCTAGTTTAATATATGTAAAGCTCATTATATGTGTAATTTCGAACTCCTGACAAAAATACATTTTTAAATATTCAGTCAGGGATATTTCACTTAGCTCCATTGGCCAACATTTATGATTGTCTTACCTGTGGTCTTCCGGATGATGAAGGCCCTACTTATCCGAGGTAGTTTGGAGGTAAGAAGGGTAATTTCTCTGTTAGAAGATTGTCTTACCTCCCCGGGTGATGCGGGACCTCCTGGTACGCGGTAGTTTGGAGGTAAGATAGGTAATGGTTCTGTTTGAAGATTGTCTTACCTGTGTTCCCCCGGGTGATGAATGGTCTCCTTGTCCGGGGTAGTTTGAGGGTAAGGAGGGTAATTTATCTGTTAGAAGATTGTCTTACTTGTGTTCTCCTGGATGATAAAGGTCCTTCTTATATATCCGGGTTTATTTGGGGGCAAGGAGGGTAATTTAACTATTAGAAGATTGTCCTACCTGTGGGCCCCCGGATGATGCAGGGCCTCCTGGCCCGCGGTAGTTTGGGGGTAAGGCAAGTAATGTCTCTGTTAGAAGATTGTGTTACCTGTGATCCCCCGGGTGTTGAAGGGTCTCCTTGTCCGGGGTAGTTTAAGGGTAGGGAGGGTAATATCTCTGTTAGAATGGGTGACTTGATCTTGAGCCAGAATGTATGTTCATCCTTTATCACTGTAGCTCTGAAAGTCATTATTGGTTTATGATGCAATTATGTTTAAATAACTTTATTTAAATTAATATTAGAACATAGGTACAACTTTGAACAGTAGAAAAAGCAGCAGTATACAGATACTGTCAATCTGATTTACCTATATCGGTAAGTTGATTATCAATGTGAAGAAATAAATAATCGATTTAAGGACTATTAATAGCAAAATAGATTTTTAGCCATGGATAATTCTTTTAGTCATAAATTTATATTTTTAGACACGTAAATATTTTTGAATAAAATGTTAATTTTTCCCCTCATGGATACCACAACAATATATTAGTTTTGCGTTGACCAAAAACTCAGAGAGCAACAGAGCTCAATACAATTAACCACTATTACTGCAGCATACTTAAGGGATGACATAGTACTCTATAAAAGTGTATCAGAAGACTCAGAAGTGTACCGAAGTTAAATGTCCTCACCCAAGTACATCATGTTAAACAATATGACCTTCAGTAAAATTAATATCAAGTTTATTCTAGGTCACAGATGAACCGGCTATGTATCTATGTGGCACAAAAAGTATTCACGGCTATGTATCTATTTGTGCCGAACGCTACATCCTGAAACCATTCTAAAATGGATGGGGAAAAAACGAAATAAAGAGAACAAATAGTGTCTTGTTATCAGTTAAATCTAGAACACATGTCACTTTTATCTATCATATTTATCACTGTGAATTGCTAGCCTTGTGACAGGGAATACATTAATTAGGTATATGTTTATTTACTCCTACATTTGGGTTAACGTGTTGCACGTGCATACCAACAGACATAAAATGAGATCTTGTCTAACACACACACACCCTTCAATATGTAATTTATTATTATAAGCTTTTGAGTGTTAAAATAATTTTATAATTAAAATACAAAAAAGCAGCTATATCGAGTTCTACTGAGCTCCCTGGCTAAGGGCAGTTGGTTTGAAGTGTAGTAATGCTGTCTTTACTTTCAAACATTATGGGCGGGTGGTTGGAGGGAGCTTCATGTTGCCCTGGTGCTCTCGGAGCTAAAGGGGAACAGGAAGCCGATCTGTTTGTGGTGTCTGTATTGCGTCCTGTTATTGTCCTGTATTTGTCCCGTCTTGTCTTTGTTTGTTGCCAGTGGTGTCGAGGGTGGTTTCTTTCACCCATTGGGCTGGCACGTCGTCATATAAGTAAAATACCCTTGAGTACGACGTTAAACCCCAATCAAATCAAATCAAACATTATGGAAACACTTCAGATCTTAGTTGTGCCTGTGTCAATTATTGTTGGAATACCAATCAATCAAAATACAGTGTCTACTACAATACTGGCTGATATGAAGGTGGACCAATCTAATTAACATCAGATCTCAACAACGCTCCCCGTGTGTTGTCTGTCGCAATATTGAGATCCAAGGCAATCACTCTACTTATACTGTTCAATTAGGTCAAGCTTTCTGGGGTTCACGAAAGGTCACAGTTACAGATGTCCAATAAAACACAGATAACACCGGTCCATGGTAAACACTAAACCAGTTAAAACAAGCAGAAGTTGTCCGATTTTATTCGGTGTTGATGATGTAAGTCGCATGTAAACACGAGAAAGTGCAAATCCACTCAAAGTTTATTATTTTAATGGTGTTTGTTGATTGTGCCTGAATGTATTCGTTGGTCATGTAAAAATACGCAGTCGGGAAATTTTCGGCTTCTACAAACCAGAATTAATAAGCAGCTCTGTGATTGGTCAATTTAAGAAACCAATCGACATTGTAGCTGGGGTGATTGCGTTAGATCTTAATATAGCGACAAACAAAACACGGGGAGCGTTTTTGAGATCTGATTTTAATTACATTGGAAGTTGGACTTACGTCATCTGGACATTACCCACGGTTTGAACTGGCGCCCTCCATCGTATGGTTATACTGTTCAGGTATAGCTTCCTGGAATTTGTGGCTGCATCTCCCTGTTAGATTTACAACAAATAAGGGGAGAAGTTTCGTTGTGATTTGGATTTATTTTACCTTACGTTTCTCATTCGTCTGACAGCATCTCAGGTAATGGAAAAAAAGAAACTGGCTGTGTTTCTCCTAAGCTCTGAAAGCACACGGATAAAAGGAAACTTCCCCATCCTAACCACATTTCGACATCGAAGACATAGTGGTAAAACTATCATATAGCTGGAGATGTGTATGGGTTTTTGAGCGAAAACATTTTTTTTTCAAAGAAGACAAAACTAAATATACAAAACGATTCTTGTTTCTTTGTTGAAATTATAACTTTTTCAAAAGGAAAGCTAAATTTATCTGTGCCTTTCAATGTAGGATATTGCAGTGGATTAAATCCTAAAAACATTGGGACGATATATTTTGAGCCTCCAAAATGTATTTATGTCTTCCGTGTCTTTCATTTGGACATTTCGTCTATCAAACACACACAACGTCATATTATTTTATAAAAACTCGATCCAACGAAATTGATTTAAAAAGCCACAACGTAATTTACAAAATGCTCCGCTCTATTGAAATTTGGTGCATGCATATGTCGAACCCATGATTAAGTCTCGTCGTATAAGAAAAAGTTTCAAATTACATACCTCTCCACAACCAAGGGTTTTTACGCCTTGACCGTTGTCCGTCAGGAAATACCCCACGTGAGAATCCTTATCCGTGCTGATAGCCTCCAACAGAAACCCGCTGAAATGCTCCGTACCAGAGATAACGACTGTGGAATTATTTGTTAAGAGTATTAAGTTCCTTTGTTTGGTTTGCGGTATTTTATTGTTTGTCTTCTGAGTGCCAACGTATATTTTTCACTGATTTGTTTTAGCAGAAACTGACTTTAAAGCGATGTTTTTGGATCGTTCACCATCGGACATGGTAAAGGTCTGTTAGGTCTATCTCTAGTATCTCCGTTATTTTTGTATAACTTTCTAAATAGCAAAACATTCACTTTCACAAAATTCATATTACCAGTATTTTTTTCCTAATTATAATGAAATATATATATTTTGCATAAATGTAGAGAGAAAATTTTTGCTTAAGATTACTTCATTTTGACTCAATATTTCAGCATTTATTCTGACATCATCCGGTGATAGTTATGACATGCTATATAGTTATCGTTTTACGGAGGTACGCTAGTTGTGTATTATGTTAAGCTCTTCAGTGGAACTAAAGGCTTATACAATTGCATTATATGAAGAAAGTTTCATCCACATCCATGTGAGGAGTCGTAAAATATCACACAGTTATAAGGCAACCCCAGTCGTATGCAAAGCCACCCACCGTCGATTTCTTCGAAAGCCTGGTATGATGTCTTGGATGCTTGGACACTGTATGGAGAGGGAGTCGCCTTGGCCGGAACACCGTGTTGCGGCCTCATGTCATAGCAAGTCGCCGTGGTCGCCCCACTCGAATAGCTTTCTGTAATGGGCAACATCACAGACATACCGAATAGGACAAAGGTAACTGAAATCCCCTTCATGTCGGAAATGAGTAGCATGAATCGATGTCTGAAATATGTGGAGATGCAGATAAGTAATATCAAATGTACTGAACAAATAAAATCCGTTTTTAGAAATAATGTCGTCACGAAGTAGCACAATTCAATCACAATCAATCAAGTTTTGAAAATAATATAGTACGAAATGCCATAATCAAAAGGGACAGTAACCAATCTTGATGATTTGAGAAGTGATTTCCAAATCAACAATTAAACCGTAAAGAGTTTAAAATTGTAAATTGTTCAAACACTTAAATCCCATTCTTAGTCCGTCCATACGACCAGATTTAAATGGTTTAAACCTTACCAGTTTTAACGAATCTTTTAGGATAAAACAGCTCTTAGAAATCCCGTTCTGTCGTCGCCAAAGATTCAACTAACATTGATACTAAGTTTATTAACTCGTTGATTTCAATAGACGCGTCTGGTTATTGTCATTAGATACATTTTATTAAATACTATGTATTGGTCATTGAAGGTGTTTTAATATATTTCAGATATCTGACGTCCTTGCGGGCATTTTAAACATATAACACGGCCATATGTTTAATATCAATTAAAGTAAGTTGTTGTATTTTATGTGATATGGCTCCCCAGTGAAGAAATATTTGAAGTAATATCGAATCCCTTTCTCCTTATCACCAATCGTTTTTTACCTTAAACACAGAGCCGTAATAGAGACATGGAAAATTAAAAAATATTGCTGCTTAATAACTCGTTCAAAGGACATATTAACTCGTTTGAACGACTTATTAACTCGTTTGAACGACTTGATAATTCGTTTGAACGACTTATTAACTCGTTTGAACGACTTGATAATTCGTTTGAACGATGATTAACTCGTTCAAACGAGTTAATCAACCAATGAAAATGGACGCTCGATCACGGAAAACAAATATTGAGTCCATGAATCGCAATTCGTTGATTGAAAACAATTTCGTGTCTGGCTTGAAAGACGAAGGGATACGTGTCAATCTGCAGCGTAAACCTGATAATAACATTTCTTTATGACACTGAAAAAGGACATGAAAAAACGCAGGAAAAAAATTGCAAGTCCATATGTAAAATATGACCTCAAAATACTGTTATTTCATTGGTTGAATAGCTCGTTTGAACGATTCATTTCTCGTTCAAACGAGTTAATGAACAGCCGTTTGTCACAGTTCTTGCAGTGCAAAGACAAACCTGCTTTGACGTAACACCGTACTTAAATGATAAATATATCGGATTTTTTTTGGATTTAAGAATCTTTAAAAGTCTTCTCTTGCTTTCTGAAGTGGTGATTTTTTTCTGACGCAATTGTTGTGAAGAATCTCCTTTTCCTATCATCCACAAACCTAAAGATTTATTTTGAGAGAATCAGCAGTTTCAATGTTGTTTGCCGAGAAGAAACTAGAAGCAGCGAGACTCGTTCGATATAAACCCTATTCCAGGACAAACCCATCTTCGCAAGCCAAGATTGAGACATGGGTTTCTCTATATGCGTCTATATGTAAAGATGCGACGTGTCTTGATAATGGGTCAATCGTAAAGTGTACACATCAGCACTTCAGATTTCACTTGTATGGCGAGGTTACCAGCGTGTGTGCTGCAAATAACATGACAAATTCTGGTGCAAATCAATCCGATCTCAGAGAACGGCAGATAGTTCTACGATAGTTAATAATTGTTGAAATTTTCGGTATGACTTAGCGATAAATCTCTCAGTCCATTTTATTTTGTCTGGCAGAAGACTAAAAAAATTGATAATCAGATTTTAATAAAACTTGGAAGGATTACCCCGTGTGGCATAGGCCGTATAAGATGGCATTTGGCATGTGTCTTCACATTGCATGGTGCTAAACACTTTATTACGTTTTCACCAATTAAATTAAAAATAGTTGCTTATCTAAAATCAGGGGAAATATTTCAGTTAACAAAATGCTGCATGGGATAGGGGACCGAGGTCTCGCTAAGGACTCGTTTTGGTTTCGACACCGGTGCCAAGCCTCTTTTTGGTTACATGCAAAATGTATAGGACTAGATTTTTGCTTGGTTTTCTCGACTTTCTAAAAGCAAAATAAGTAATTTGTTTTGATCTCCACAATAAACAGGGCTCATTGAAATAGTTTGCCAACCTCAGATTTTTGTTTTACTTTTTTTATTCAACACTCCTAGTGAAATAAAATCTTTCAGCCCGCAACAACAACACCTGCTAATCGATATGGACGTGATTTGTCGACAGAGTTATAGGAAACAAACGAAATTACATCAAATACACGAATTATCCATGGTATAGTATCTATAAATACAAAGGAAATATAAAACTGTTTTCTTCGCCCGTAATGATATATAGATGGATTAAAATATTAATTTATTTGAATTTCTCGCCCTAGTTTACACGTTTAAGTGTCTCCTTTTGAAAAAATTATATTGAAAACCACCAGTTAAAATATATTGCTAGTCGGGAAAATACTGGTCATTGTGTTCAGTGTATAAAAATAAATCAGAGAAAAATCAGACATATTATGTTTTGAGAGTCTGGCGATAGCGGCAGATCAATCAATTTCCAATCTTCACCACGGGTTGAAATAGGCGGGACGAAGGGACTAAGACGAAGGAATTTGCCGTATTCATTGTGCTACCGCTACCCTGCCGGGACACTGCCATGGTTGGATGAGCCAGTGATGGTTGGTTGATTGATTGGGGTTTTTACGCCGTACTTAAGGATATTTCACTTATATGACGGCGGTGTATTCCAACAATAGTTTACACTATAGCACAACCAAAATGTGAGCGTTTCCATAATGTTGGAACTTGAAAAGTTAATTTTCCTTCAGTGCTAAGTAATACAGGATTGCTACTCTTCAAACAAACTGCCTTAGCCAGAGGGCTCGAATTTTTTAATTATCTCAACTAAAGTTACATTGTATACATGTCTCTGGCACTCTGTTTGTATAGACAATTAAAACATAGACCAACGTGTACATCAAATCATGTGTAATAAACATTGTTGTTTGTAAACAGTTAAAAGTTCCTTTTGGTATTTCTGTTGTAAGTAAATGTAATATTTTGAGAGAAAAAATATTTACTTACAATAATGCATGTATAAGTTATTGTTCTT
>JAQQZZ010152230.1:0-12513 GCA_030265115.1 Mopalia vespertina | reverse complement strand
TGATGAAAGAATCTGTGGGCAATCAAAAGACATGAATAACGATTGAGTAATGGTAGTGTCAGGATTTTATTGTTGATGATATAAATATAGAGATCGCCGTGTGTTGACGTTGGTGTTGATGACGATATAAATGTAGAGATCGCCATGTGTTGACGTTGGTGTTTATGATGATATAGATGTAGCTATCGCCACGTGTTGATGTTGGTGTTTATGAAGATATAAATGTAGATATCGCCGTTTGTTGACGTTGGTGTTTATGATGATATAGATGTAGAGATCACCACGTGTTGATGTTGGTGATGATGGCGATATAAATGTAGAGATCGACTCCTGTTGACGTTGCTTTTGATGACGATATAAATGTAGAGATCGCTGTGTGTTGATGTTGTGTTGATGACGATATAAATGTAGAGACCGCCTCCTGTTGATGTTGGTGTTGATGACGGTATAAATGTAGAGATCGCCGTGTGTTGACGTTGGTGTTTATGATGATATAGATGTAGCTTTCGTCACGTGTTGATGTTGGTGTTGATGATGATAGAAATGTAGAGATCGACTCCTGTTGACGTTGGTGTTGATGACGATATAAATGTAGAGATCGCTGTGTGTTGATGACGATATCAATGTAGAGATCGCTGTGTGTTGATGACGATATAAATGTACAGATCGCCGTGTGTTGATGTTGGTGTTTATGAAGATATAGATGTAGAGATAGCCGTGTGTCGATGTTGTTGTTGATGATGATATAAATGTAGAGATCGCCACGTGTTGATGTTGGTGTTGATGACAATATAAATGTAGAGATCGCCACGTGTTGACGTTGGTGTTGATGACGATATAAATGTAGAGATCGCTTCCTGTTGATGTTGGTTTTGATGACGATATAAATGTAGAGATCGCCGTGTGTTGATGTCGGTGTTGATGATGATATATATAGATCGCTGCATGTTGATGTTGGTGTTGATGACGATATAAATGTAGAGATCGCCGCGCGTTGATGTTGGTGTTGATGGTAATATATAGAGATCGCTGCATATCTATGTTGGTGTTGATTATACTATAAATGCAGAGATCGCCGCGCGTTGATGTTGTTGTTGATTATGATGATATGTAGAGATCGCCACTTGTTATTTCAATTTTTTTATTATTATTTATGCTTTTGCACAACATACCAATAAGTCACGCCGGTGAGTTACTTTTGAGTACGTCTAGTAAAAACAAAATTCACAATAAAAGGTGTAATATGCACGTACAAATAAAACAAAAACAAGTGCCAATGCATGAAACATATTGTTATTAAATTTCCTTGCAAGACTGTCAGCCGTGTATTATCTTACCCATTGAAGCGTTGCATTTTGTCCACGCCACACAGACGCTAAACATTCAACAATATTGAAATAACGCGCTTTCTTGAACCAGTTTTTGAAACTCTCATATAGATTCGGACATTGGTGTTGAAGACAAAATTTACGGTTTATGAACTTACACCTAACTATTAATGGCGTATAGAGATATTCTTGGATTTTGAAACCTGTGTTGAGATTGGCATGTATGGTTAAAACCATTGAACAGTTGTCTACAATCAATATTAGTGTTATATTATTAAGATACTGTTTGAGTACACGCGTTTTAATTTGGCCTATTAGAAAATTACCAAGTAGAGTGGCAATGTAATGAAACATCATACACTGAAAACAAATTGTGTAGTATATAATTAACCATGGAAGTAAGATAATGTTCTAAGTACACGTGTTTTAACTTGGCCTATTAGAAAATTACCAAGTAGAGTGGCAATGTAATGAAACATCATACACTGAAAACAAATTGTATAGTATATAATTAACCATGGTAGTAAGATAATGTTCTAAGTACACGTGTTTTAAATTGGCCTGTTAGAAAATTCCCAAGAAGAGTGATAAGGCAATGAATGACAATGTACTTAAAACAAATTGTATAGTATAGACATAGACCATGGGCAAAGGAAAATGGTAATTCCTACATATATACAAACGTAATAACGTACATCAGTGTAAACACGTATAAATAACGTCCATGAACATACTGAAGAAGATGTTTTTCATAATTTGTAAGACCTATATGAAACAATTTAAACTAACAGTGTCATGGCCCTCGTCCTATTAAGATAATAGTTGATGTGAAGAGCTATAAATGTTCCCAGTGGGTGATCTTTCATCTGGTTGTTTGGGATCTCATTGATGCTGGAAAACTTAAAAGGTTAATATTTTCATTGAACATTGTATCCCAAAACGGCTCACTTCTTGTCTGAGTTGATTCCCTTCGTCATATTTTATATTTTTGCAGCAATTAAAGCCTAGACATTTTAATGGGCTATCAGTGTGTAACAACATCATTCCTGTTTTCATTGATATTACGTTACAGCCCAAAAAGATAGCGGTTTGAAGATGTTTAAAGCCGTGTATTTGGATGGCTTTGGATATGATTTCGTCTGTAACATTACAGTCCGTGAACGCCATGAGTCTCAACTGGCTACCATTCACAAGCATGGCGGAAAACACCCCTTCAGGTAAGGAAGGTCGACATGCCCCTACCTTGAGATCGACGAGATGTTTAAAACACACCACAGGATTCTCAATGAAGTGATAGGGTTCTGACTTCGGGTACACACTTATAATACGCAGCTCCTCTAGGTTTGGACATAGTGTCCCTGTTGTGATCACACTGATGTCCGACACAAAGCGTAATGTCAAGGTCTTCAAATTCTTGCCCAATTTCATAAAAACTGGAAGTAGATATTTGGGAAAGTTTATAAGTAGATCTTCCGTCCCATGGATATCCAATTGGGTAAGATGTCTCAATTCAGACACATGGGTTAAAGATGTATGATCAGTTAAATCTAACAGGCGAAGATGTGTTATGTAAGGACAACATCTGAAAGTCAACTCTAAACATTTATTTTCGCTGAGAGAGCCAATTAAACACTTATCCGGACACATAATGCTTAACTTTAATAAAGGGACAATCCACTCAAGGGGAACCTCTTTGGTTTGTTGAAACGACTTGCCATACATCAAATCAAAAGCTCTGTGCATTTCCCCCTTGCAATCAAGCCTTTCAAGACTCCTTTGACTCTGTAGCAAAGCTGCTACGGTATCCACAGAAATACGAGTCATAAAACAGTCAAGCCTTTTCAGCTTGGGATATCCTAACTTTTTTTATATTTTTTGCGAACTCTTGGATATCATAATTTGGAAATCGATTAAACAAGCACCATCCAATATTCAGTTCAAGTAAGTCGGGACAGTTTTTAGCAATTGCTTTCAAAACTGTATGATCTGTGTTTGTATTGCTTAAGTTCAGCGACACTAGCTCTGGTAGATTAGTGAATATCGAACAAAGGACATTTCTGCTAGTTTTCAGCTCTGATAAGTTTAAGAGGGTCAGCTTCTGAAAGTAACACAAGACAATGTTAACCTTAATACAAGACATTTGTCACAGGGCATTTATATACATTGAAGAAGGTGAGCAATTTTAATTGATATTTTTGATGCGCATAAATAACTTTTCCAAAATTGTGCGATAGGCAGTTTTATACAAAAACAATTATCTCATAAGCTGGATAACATTAAAAGCGATAATAACCAAAAAAGATTAAATTTACGAGTGCTCAGTTATTACAATAAGTAATAAGGAGAACTTTTGTAGACAGAAAAAAATATGCGTGAAATCTGTACACGACCTGATAAATTGCCTGGAAGAGTTTGGATGTTAATTATTTCTAAGTAAAACGAACTCACTTTTAGTTAAAGAGAGTATGCCTCAGTTACTACAAAATATGAAATATACGACTGGGTTGATAGCATGCCCGTGTTTAAATAAAGTTCATTTCTATTAAATAATTTATTTTAAGTGGTTTTCACAAGACCTTTGCGATAATACGTTTATGAACAACAAAATATCCATTAATCACGCCCTATTGACGGAACAATTTTCCACTAAAATAGAAAATGGAAAAGACTTTCATGCTCCCTTCTACAGTACAAACAAATCTGTATTTGATAAATAAATTGACTTAAATTAATTAAAAACAAAATAACGCACATTTGTGATTTCGAATGGAGTAAATATAAGAAAGTTATTTAATATTCATAGTATGACATCCTGTTGGTACATGTATGTTCTCATGCGCCGTCTGCTTCACGAGTTTGTCCGCGCCCGCTTGCAGTGTGTGTCATCTGATATGTCAACAAGGAGGATGGTCGACTACGCAGATTTTGACATTTTTGTAACGACTGAAGCTATCTTTTTGACGATTACTTCGACCAAAACGATCTAAGGGCTTCGATATCATCTTCAGAAGCTGATCGGGAAATGCTCGATATATTTAACAAATCCAACAAAGGGATAATTTCGATGGCAACCAGTAGATTCAAACACCTCTCGGACAGCGATTTATTTTATCTTGAAGATTGCAGAGAAGCCAATTCGACAAATCAGAGCACTAAATTGGGTGTCAAACTGTTTAAAGGTAAAACAACGATATTACACATATTATCATTTGTCGGCATTTGTTTTTATAATAATAAGTTGATCATATTAGAAAGGAGAATTATGCTGAATGACAGGCACAAACATTATGCATGTATAAATAATGATTTCTTTTTTTAACGATTTTAAAAATAGTATTTTATGTATCTGTAAACAAAAGAAAAAAACCCCAAACAGTTCAAAGTTTACTTTATCGGTGAGTTGGAATATTAAAACATTTCCCTCCATCGTATTGAAATCATTTTCAAATAGATATTTTCTTGTTACAAAACTCTTTTTAAGTTGCAATTGAACCGCTGCGAGGATTTATACAGTTTGCACCCCGATTTAGTCGTTCATACTTTAATGCTAATTCGATTGCAAGTACAATATAGATGATTGTCTTTGAAAATATGCAATAAAAATAATAAGTTTAGATCGAAAACAGTTGTCTTTCCATTAAATGCTATTGGAATATTTTTGGCTCTGTTGTTTCTCTTTCTCTGTACATACAGTATGTTAACAATGGTTAAAGCGCTGAAGGAAACATTCTATCTGCATTTTGATACTCTGTGTCGTTTATAAACAGACGATGGTTAAGAAACATCTGCTTAATTTAAACAATATGAGTTAAGTGTCGTTTACAACATAATAACTCCTCTAGAAAAAAAATATTTTTGGGGAGGGGATAGACCTGGGCGAGGAACAATCATGGCGAGTTCAAGTGATAAGTGTTATAATGCACAGCCTGTTCACCAGTCATGTGGGAATGCCGATCGTATGATATTGTACTTTGATAGTGACACGGGGCAAACAAAATTCAAGTAAGGCTTGGAATCTTTCGAGTCAAATTTGCACACCACCTGTTATCCGATAGCTTGAATGCATGAATGCCAATGCATGAATGTCAACGCTTAAATCATGTAGCCTTGGTGCGTGGAAGACGGCTAATGCGTTACCGGTGTGTGGAAGACATGCGTAGTGACTGTCCTAACTAAATGTGCTAATGGTGGTGTTGTTTACAGTGCAGCATATGGTGTCTGCCCAGCATGTCAAAAGGACCGAAAACGTATCCTTTTTAGATGCACTGAGTTTGTAACTACTTTGTTTGTAGACATCATATACCATTGTGTTCAAATATCCAAAATAGAAGGCATGGATTGTATTGCAGATCGGAGAGAGCACCGCTTAGGTGACCGGGCAATTAACTGGCATGATTTAGCATGTTTATTAATTTATAGGAAAACGGCATGTAACCATGAACTTTCAACATTATTTCCATTGTGTTGATAATGGCTTCTACAAAACTACATTAAAATATTCATTTCATATAATCCCACATTATCCTAGCCAAGCAAGGCTGGAAAACGTATGATCGATGAAGACAGGTCTACGGTCGACGATATGGCTTATTTAAAGTTGACGAGAAACTGGTTTGTGTACAACAAACACGATGCCCTCTCCTATCACAGACGGCCTATGCCTCCAATATGCCCAGACATACTTTCTGATAGTACTGTTTAACATGCGACTTGTCCGGGATAAAATTGGTCCAATCGCGAATTTCATTCTGCTGGTTAAAATCGACGATGCTTTTATCGGATGTGTCTCTGTCTTCGTTGTAATGTCCTGCTTTTGGTCCCCTGCCTGGCATGTGCTACCACTGGCTGGTCTAGTAGTTATAACCTTATTTCAAGTCCTGTCACCCAATACCGCCGACATCCTTTGTTGGCGATACAACCATGTCGTTGCAAATGCACCCATACTCCTCTGGTACATGTTATCAAAAGCAACCCAGACATTGTATAATGTTGATATTAATTACTTGAATACAATAGTGCATTTGCGCACGACCAAGGTAATGGACATGGACGTTACATGCTTTGCTGACCTGGTTTGGAGAGGCTGGAATAGAAAGCATGCCTCGGATAGTATGATAACAAACTTACTGTTGACTTGAGCTATCCACTCACTATTGACTGACTAATTGAGGTTTAGGCGTGATAATAAAAAACAGATCGCCGGTAGACGAAACCCCTCTTTGCAATCATTTGTGCATGCATGTATATACGTAGTATATTCTGATCCTGAAGTCCCCTTTCGCAATCTTGCGGGTGAAAATACACACACTGTTGGAGCCAGATAGTCTGATTCACTCATATACCTGAGGTTGACAGACGGATTCGTTCCGGTGAACGGTTCATCGAAGTGTAGGATCAGTAGGCGCACACGTTAACCATAGTTACATCTGGGATTACAATATACAGGGATATGAAACTCGGCCTTATCCAGGCGCAATCCACATAAAATCAGGTAGTCGGTATTGTTTTCATACGTCAGTTTCCGTAAAGCGTTCGGAAATCCGGTGAGCTTGACAGTTGTCAATGCGCATGTGCATTACTATGGTGATAGACAGCTCATGAGAGTCTCCTTCCATCACGGTTGTTTTTGGTTGTTTTAAAGGTCCGCAAAAACATTTACATATTTGACATATACGAAATGTGAATAGTTTTTAAGAACGAGCATTAATTTCTCCTCTATTGATATTAAATGTCAGTTAGGTGGAAAAAAGTATAATTAAATCCATTCACGCCCACAATGACTAGGTCAAACATGGACACAATTTTTTTTACATATACCATTTGCTTGATTTTCGCAGTTTTTACAGTCTGAAAAAATATTCGAAATATTAATTGATATGAATTGTGAATGAAACTAGACAAGCATCAACATCTCGTTGACGGATGTATTTGGTTGCCAAGGGGGTAAATGAAATATTTGAGACACCAAGAGAGTCCCGATCTCCTCTTCTTCCTTCAATCGTCCGCCAATTTTTTTATCGGCGGCTACAAGGTTTTTCTAGTCTATTATTAGAACGTTTTTTCTACTTAAATGCACTTTCTCCTAGTTATAATAATAGTTTCTACGGATTTAAAGATAGTCGTTTATATGTACTTCAGCCTTTTTATTCTTGAATGCATCTGTAAAATGGAAATGCTAAAAAGTGAAATCAACGCCACTGTCTCTTATCCGCTTTCAAACCGGTATAGCATCTTGACAGTTCCCGCGTTCCGCGAGAGAGTTCGTGATTTCATCGGCAATTCAAGGTTAAAGCTTGCTGTGATATATCCCTCTGTATTGTAATGACAGGTAACATCTGATAAAATTGTGTTATGGCCGCTCTTGTTCATATGTAGAGATGTAGCAGATCTTTTGTTCTACATATTTTGTCCCTTTGCCGTTTTCTTCAACACACATTAAGGCGAACGATTTTTCACTAAATGAACTGGACATGATCTCCTTCATTGTCATTTTTTAGTAAAGAACATTGTATATATTGGTGCATGTAATTATTTGGTTGTAATTTGGTAATAATTAACTTCTTCTTTGATATAGTTTGCAAGTAATATAAAATTTGCTAGACTTCAATTTTTGTATTGTCATTTTCATTAGTCCACAGTTATTGAGAACTGTATACTTACACACAGCCCAGACATACGGCAGGATACACTGATTAAACCGGCTTGGAGGCCAATACACCAATATGCCTTGATACATGTCAAGTACAGTCCACTCATGGCCTTAGAACAACTTAAACAAGATTTAATATTGGATTGAATTGAACGGAATGTCAATTCACCAATTATATAATATGTTACAGAATTTAGATAATTGTTTGGTTGGTTGAGGTTTAACGTCGTGTTCAATGATATTTAAGTTATTTGACGACAGACCTTGGTGAGATGGACACTGGTAATGAGATGGGCAGTATTTGGGGGATTGATAGCATTAAGGGAGATGGACGCTGTTGGTGGAAAGGATAACATTGGTGAGATGGACAGCATTGTTGAGAAACACCATTGGTTAGATGGATAAATTGGTGAAATTGAAAAAAGTTGGTGAGATGGACAGCATTGGTGACATGGGCAACACTGACGAGATGGACAACATTGGTGAGACAATGAGAAGCTATTCAAATGTGAGAGTTATGAATAGATGCTGTTTTAGTTTTTTTGTGATAGCTATCAGTTTTTTCTTAGAATAGTGTTATCATTATCCTCAACAAATCAATGAACAGTTTTAACGATTAGCCCCTTTAAATGTATCTGTTGTGGGAAACTAACTGCTTGTGCATAGTAGGGGTATTGAGCAAATTCCTAAGGACTGAGGCTAAACATTAAGCTGATAGGTTATGTCCAATTCGCGACCTTTTTCTTCGATTCAAGCATAGCAACGTTTAAGTCAGCTTTGGGTAACGAGATGGAGAACATTGGCAAGATGGACATTATTGGTGAGTTGGACAATATTGGTGAGTTAGACAATATTGTTGAGATGGACATTATTCTTGAGATGGGTGACATTGGTGAGATGGGTAAAATTTGTGAGATGGACAACATTGGTGAGATCGACAATATTGGTGACATGGGCAACACTGACGAGATGGACAACATTGGTGAGTTAGACAATATTCATGAGATGAAACAGCATTGGTTAGATGAATAACATTGGTGAGATGGACCCCATTTGTGAGATGGGCAGTATTTCTGAGATGAACAATATTGGTGAGATAAACAGAAGCTGTTAAAAAGTGGAGACATGAATAGATGCTGTTTTTGTTTGTGTTGTAATAGCTATCAGTTTGTTATCATTATAGAATTATCATTATTTTTCCGCTTGAGTTAGGCTGATGGGTTGTGTCATATTCTCGCCATTTCTCTTCAATTAAAATATAACACAGTTAAATGAACGATATATGGGGATTCCTGCTCCACAATTCACAGAACACAGAACAATTTTTCTGCAGCGTTCCTGTCTTTCTATGGGTTAATTACCAAACAATACAGTTCTAGAAATAAAAGCAGCACATACCCGGCATCTTACACCAACAGTTTGGATAATAGAATCGTGCGTGGCGATCCGTTCAAGCAAATTCAATTTAAGGCGACGAATATTAGAACTAAGAAGAAATTGAAAATATGTGTCTGTAGTAGTTTCTTCACCGCTAAAATTTCAAGAATCTTCTGGATCATGTCATCGCCTGAAATGAAAAATAAACAATGATGTGTGCTTTTTGTTTACTTTCTTGGAAACCAGATGTTTCTCTCTTCAATTTGTCTGGTACCTGGTTCGTATTAAATGTGCCTAAAGAAAATTACATTTACGTTTGTCACAAAATGTTTTGAACAAGTCAGCTCTTATAAACTATTTCTATTATTGTTATAATTGTGACAAGTATCTTAGCCTTTTTGTAGTTCGGTTGTCTTTCTCTGATTATCACCAACCCGAACCACTCTAATTTCTAAACTTTATAAGAGGCACTACTCTTGGTCACATTTAACAGTTGCTGTTGTTTCACTAAAGCGTATACGTTTTTCAGTCACACGTCACATTCCATTACATACAAACGACCGATTTAGAAACGTTGAAAGGTCAGAGCACTTTACTGTACTTTGCACATTATGTATTTAATTTTCAGATTGTTAGACTTTCTGGGGAAAAACGCAATTGCAGCAGATGTGTTGCGTTGTAAGAATGTAAATACTTACTGAAATATTCGAATGGCTCGATGCATTTCTGCAGGTGGCGATAATTCAAATTTTTATTTTTCCCAGCGCACCAGTAACTCTCAAAATGACAGGCTATGTTTTGTAGACTAGCGTCTTTCAGAGTGATGGGTTGATTAAACTGTCGTCGTGGCATTTTTGGTAACAAGATAGTTGTTACATTCTGGAATGAATTGGCATCTTCAGTGTGTATATAAACAGTAACAAAGAAGCCAATCTTGCTAAGAACTGATCACTCCACGCTGACCGACAACGAAAACGTATGTACCCAACGGATCTGTTTACATTTTGTAAACCTACACGAGGTAAAAAAATAAACCGGACATGTAGCAAATGTGCAGTCCACTTGCACCCATTACTCTACTTTTAACTGACTAAAAACTCCATATTGAATTTCTGGCAAACTATTTCTACATTATCAAAAGATACAAAAAACAGTTTTCAGAAAGGCAAACACCCCATCTCCCCCCCTTCCCCCAAACATCCCACTGCACCAAAGTCAAAATGTTACAAATGTTAAATCGTCTTGGCAAACCGACCGTATTGATACTCCACCATATCTTAACTGGCCCGAATCTGACCAACATGTACATTTTTTGATACATAAATACAATATAAAAAAAAGTCAAAATGCTACACCTGGTGAACGGTCATCAACCACATTAAGTCGCCTTAGCAAATCAACCGTATTGATTCTCTACCATTCCTTAACTAGCCTTTAGCTAACCAGCGTATACATGTTTGGGTTGAAACATAACAGTTTTAAAACATGTATTTATTCTACAAAAAACGGTATTTACGCTTAATAACTTTTCCTTATAAACTATACCAAAATACTATATTTTAACTCACTCCAAACTATACCTAGTTTCAAATCTTTTTTTTTTCTTTTTTATTTTGTGCTGAGCATCCACACCTTCTTCGAACCATCTATCAACGAAGATTAAAAAATAGTTATATATCAGCAGTTACTTAACTAGGTCTGGTAAGTCGTCACGAGCCCGTCAGGATGATGGACGTCAATATAATTTTGGAAAGGATCTCTACTCAACATTTACTCTAAAGGCCAGCTATGTACTTGTTTCCAAAATGTAGCAGTTTATATTAATTCATTTAAGTTCTAAAACGGCATCTACATGTACCTAGTAACCTGAACAATGAATGGTTATCCAAAATGTAGCAGTTTATGTTATTTCATTTAAGTCCTAAAACGGTATGATAGCATCTACATGTACCTAGTAACCTGAACAATGAATGGTTATCCACAATGTAGCAGTTTATGTTATTTCATTTAAGTCCTAAAACAGTATATTAGCATCGTCATGTGTTTGTTAATTTGTGACTCACCTTTATTAACTTATACGAGGCTTGTAGTGTTCGGTCGATTGGTTACACAGAAAGAACAAACAAACATACCTGTATTTAATTCTAATGCGGCTCTTCTGCTATAGCGTTAAACATATTTCTTTTATCCTTTCCGCTTATCTATGTCAGATATGTTACCAAATTTGACAACCGTGTTTACATACGTGTCTACAATCATGTAAATTATGCAATCGGTCGTTCGGTTGGTCGTTACTGATGAATAATCTCTGACGTAGGCTATACTTTTTTGTTATAAAAACCGCCAGACTAGTGGTTTTATTTTGATTTTAAGAAGAATCATATTCCGAAACCTGTGGGTCGATTGCTCGGTGTGGGTAGGGGTGTCGGCCTGTCGGTTGGTCAGTGACGGAAAAATGTACATTTTTGTTGCTGTATTAATAGGACCGTTACTTAAGGGGTATTTGTCCTAGACAAATACACAGTTTATTTGAACAGATGACATCGCAACATAGCTGTAACTAGTGGTAGATATATAAATCAAAGAGCGACATATATCAGTGAAATCAGTACAGAAATAAAAGACGGTAACTGTGGGTTCGGTAACCAATGGAGAGAATGCCCCACATACAACACATACGTGAATATAACTATTACTAATAAGTTCAGAAGACCTGTTTAACCGGTATATAAGCATATAGTGCAAGCCGTTTACAAAGCCTCTATTAATGCTCAGGTATACCTAATGTATATATATATTTAATATGAAAAACATGTAAGGGTTTGATATTAAAATATATTACTGTATTTTGACAAAGTACCTGATTAAACTTTAAACACTAATTCACATTATATATTACTGAATATACACTTCCACTAATTTAAATTTATATAGTACTGATTATTTTATAGTTTAGAAATACAAACATGAACAAAATAACTTTTCAAATTGGCCTAACTGAAAATAATGTTCCAAACAGGAACTGAACACTTATAGGCATATGATGCATTTATATCATTGGACACAGAATTATTATACAGAGTTATTAACTGGACTAAATAATGTAGCTAAACTAACATTAACGATAAAACCAAGCGTTTGAGTAATAGCGTTAGTGTA
>JAQQZZ010152219.1:0-12514 GCA_030265115.1 Mopalia vespertina | reverse complement strand
TTTCATATATTGTATTTTAACCTTGGCCTGTGTTCCGTCTTTTGTAACATTCGGCCAGACGCCCTGGCTTACATATGCATCGCCCACATCTTGTCTTTCAGAGACATTAAACCAATCAAATGTTGAGACTATGCTTGTGATATGCTCAATGAGCTCCGGTTATTTCTTGCGATAGGAATATGACTTGCCGCTTAGACTTGGTTTGAGTTGATGATGCATGGTAGTTTTTTTAGCACAATATAACATATATGAATAAATACGCCATGGGCGAGGCGTGTTTTTCTTTTGTTGATCATATCATTGATATGGGAATCTGAAATAAATTATTTTCTTTCTTTCATTGAAAATAAATATAGTTACCAAAGCATTTGTCAGTTGGACACAGCGACTGGGAGACATATTAAGGATAGAGCGTTTACCCTTTGTTGATAAAATACGTTATGACGTATTTTATGGACAAAAACCAGCCAACAAATAAAACCACACAATCAACTATGTCTGCATGCAAAGAATGCCGTTTGAATGTTGTTCGATTTTATTATATCATAATTTATTCATTTCTCTTCACCTCGAGACTTTAAAGAAATACTAACAGAGTGTAGAGTTTGTCGATTCAGGGTTCGTGTTTCAATTATGTTTTTTATCCGTGATGTCTAGCCCTGTATGAATTGTTTTTTATGCTTCAATTTGATTCTTCCTTTTTTTATTTTATTTTTTTCACAGATAATAACGAATGCCTAAATGAGAACACTTGTTATGGAAACAAAGTTTGCCACAACACCCAGGGCTCCTTTGAATGTGTATGTTCATCAGGGTTTAGCACATCGGCTCATAACCCTTTTTGTCACGGTAGGAGAAAATTAAAAATTATATTTACTTTTTTAATCAATATTTCATTTCTATTAATCTAACGTTTCTGGTAAGCTGATTTCCCTGTAACAAGTGTAGATCGCTCGCATCAGTTTGCTTATATCCGTAAAACATTAAATATATATTTATGTAGCGATATAAACGTCTTCAATATTTATTGAAAGATGGTTTTCTGGGAGTTTTTGTAGAAGCATGTGCTCTTATACTACGCTAAGTGAGTCACTGTCCAATTAACGTTTCTTTTAACGTCCTTATTATCCATATTGAGCTCAGATCGACGGTTAAGACTAACCAGATGGCTTAAATCTGTAGCTCTCCCGTCCAAAGGCAAAACCTAGTAACTCATTTTATGATCAAAACTGAGCTAATACTAATTTTGGAGTTACTAGGTTATAAGCGGAAATTGTGGACAAAATTTACAGGTTAGAATTAGGGAATCCTGTTGAAATCTGTAAAGGAATAATCAAATCTTCTCGAATGGATACGGCTTTAATATATATAAAAGCAGTTTTTCTTTGCTTTCTCAAAATCAATTAGAAGTGAGTTACTAGGTTTTGCCTTTGGACGGGAGAGTTACTGTCGTTATTCGGCTGTCAAAGTTTTATGACCATCGTTACAAAGACCATAATTCGAACCTGATACAAATAATGTGTCTACATCCATATGCACTATGTGTAGACACAGATTTGTCTGGTCTGGGATATAGTGTGAAGGGATTAGGAGCATTATTGTATTTATATTTAAGGTTTATTGATAAAAATAACCTTTTTTTGTCAAAAATCGTAAATGCTGACGGGATTATTATTGATAGGTATCTGTATCGATGAATATTGATCTCTGTCGACAATTCATTTGTCGACATTGACTAACAAATTATCGATGTGAATAAATATGTTTCCTGTTCCACAAACAATTATAACGACTCTGAACTCATGAGTTATTCAGAAATTCCCCTCTGCCCGGGGATTCACATTGCATATTTGACTGCCGTGTCTTAACTTAAATGGATTTTCTAACTTTTAGGCTGATTTGCAGTAAGCAGGAAACAATTTTGTACAGATATTGAAACTGTTTATCAACAAAGAAAACTTGTGATTGTGTATTAATAGTAACGGATTTCTTATTAGTCTTGACTTGTTTCCGCTCTTATTTGTTTTATCAATACTCAATATATCTTTTCTATAAAAATTTTGTGTCTGCATTACTTTGTTTCGTTTTTATTTTACTTTTATTTCTCTCACAGATATTGATGAATGCCTCGATGATGGAATTTGTGATGATAAAAACAACACAGTTTGTTACAACACCCAGGGCTCGTTCGAATGTAGATGTTTACCAGGATATAACACATCGAATTATAACTCTTCTTGTGACGGTAGGAGAAAAATACAGATTTATGAAGAAAATCCATTAATCTAACGATGTAAAAGTCTTTACTGTTTATGGAACGAAAGTTATCTGGCGGTCCTTGTAGAAGCACGTGCATTTTTACTACACAAAATGAGTTGCCTCCCCAATACTGTAGAAATAGTATAGGAAGGGCAACTCAGTTATTACTTATTAGTACATAATAAGGAAGGCTTCAACGTTATTATGTAGTAATTGTTTATTACATCAATAGTAGAAGGGAGTCATTTTGGCACCGGCCTACTATTTATGTAGTAATTGTTTATTGACTCCCCTCTACTATTTATGGAGTAATTTTTAGTACGAGACAAAGACTACACGTGATGGTGTACTAATTCTAGGCCCTTGATACCGGACTACATGTTAAGTAAGGATTTGTGCGTTATCAGTAGTCCGGTATCATACCGGACTACATGTAAAGAAGGACTGTGGGTTATTGAGTACTCATGGCCGCCATCATTGACGTGACGTCATCGCGATGGCGCCGCGCGGGGTCACTAGAGTGCATGACAAGTGTGTCGTCTGCTTGTTTAGGAATTTTGGCGGTTACATTGTGTTTGATTCTATTGTAGTCTACAGGTGGTTTATTGTCACGTCCTAATTAACTATGTTGAGCTCAGAGCTCTGAAATCAGTAGCTACTGTCGTTGTTCCGCTCTCCAACGTTTAAGACCAACGCCACTATTAAGACAAAAAATAGATCTTGGTGAAATAATGTATCTACCTACATTCAATTCATACATCTGTAGACACATATTTATCCGGCCTAGGACATAGTATGAATGGATTAGAAGCACTATTGTGCATATATTTTAATTTATTTATCAAAAAGAATAAATTGTTGTTTTATGTCCAAAATCGTAAAAACTGCTTCAAATGCTACATGCTACAAGACATATATGAGTTGGGAAACAGAAAGAGTAGCCCCTCCATCACACTGTAAACCAAATCATTAAAAATGTTATGGAAACAATTATATAACGGTTTTATGAGATAGTTTCCTTAACATAATAATCCTTGCCTTCAAACCATAATCTCCTCTTCCTTTAAATTAATGGATTATTCCTTAACCTTTTTCTGAAGATGTTAGGAAATATTTCAGGGCAGATAGCCTCTGATTAACAGATCTGGTTTATCATTGCTTATAACTGATTCTAGTGTCAAGATATGGGAGAATAAAATGATGACCTTTATCGTATCACATTTGTGTGCTACCGACCAAACATTATCCATGGTTCATTGTAGATGTTGATGAATGCAATGATACTAGTTCGATTTGTACGGAACATTCAATGTGTGTAAACCTGCCTGGTAATTACAGCTGTCGATGTCAGGAAGGATACGTTTGGAGTAAGGATGGAAACTTTTCTTGCATCCTAGGTAAGCGAAATTTCAAAGTTGTACTCAGTTTAAATATCAAGAACCCATTTGGCCAATGGCACCATGGTTACAATGTTGTAATATCAATGTCTTTTTCAAATGATTAATGAAACATTAGCACGCACAATAAAGTGAATATAATTGCATTCCCGGGATTGTGTTACCAGTTTACCTATACCAGTCTCTGCTTGGCTTCTTTCTTCACTGGGCACCACAGACTATCAGTACTGAATTGGAGACAAAGAACGACATGGGTCATTCAGCCTAGAAAAGAAAATATCGAAATTCGAAAGAGCAGAAATGAGATTGGGAATTGAGTTACATGTAGCTTATT
This sequence comes from Mopalia vespertina, assembly GCA_030265115.1. Taxonomy (NCBI): domain Eukaryota; kingdom Metazoa; phylum Mollusca; class Polyplacophora; order Chitonida; family Mopaliidae; genus Mopalia; species Mopalia vespertina. The sequence continues at coordinate 8,524 of JAQQZZ010152219.1, read as the reverse complement.
GAAATCAAATATGGAACGTGACATACTCCCACCACCCCCCACCACGTCAGCTAGCTACAAATAAAATACCGCGATCTAGTCATCTGTCATTTATAAAATCTTGCTAAGCATAGTATGTATATATTACAGATTCATCCTCTTCACTAGCCGGTCCAAATGGTAGACAATTAGCCGGTCCAAATGGTGGAACTCCAGCAGGTGTATACGTGGGAGTGACCATTGGTCTTCTCGCCTTGTTATCAATACTTATCGCTGGGATTGTTATCAGGTAACGTTTCTAAGTGCCATGTCATTGCATCCATTGACACAATAAGAATTAATTCGTTGATGAATAGATTGGTTATTTATAATTAAGACCTTGGTGTAAAATATTACGGCATCTGTTTAATATTAGGGGCATAGTTATTTATGTTGTGACTTGAAGCTAAACATTTAAGAATGGGGTTATTAATGATAATATAGACCTAAAGCATTGACGTTTTGTCCTAAATAACGAAATAAGAGCTTTTAGTGAAAAAATTATTTGTTCTGAACTGAGTTTTTCTTCTACATGCGCAAAGAAGGCTATTGTGATTTAGGCTTTCTCTTCACATATATCTCTGTTATAACTGATCATATTTAAGGTGACATACAATTTAAGCAACGCTGAACAACTGGCCCATTTATTTGAATCAGATATCTCAAACTTGTTCGTTTGCGACTTTTTTGACAGAAACAAAATCAGTAGGAAAAAAAACAAGCAATTTCGATTCACATTTTGTTATTTAATACTCTAATGGTTTTAAATTGTCAAAAAAGATAATTGAAAAACATATTGTGTATTCAAAAACGATATTAATAAAAATCGTGGACATTTATTGCTGCCTTGGTGGAAGCCACTGTTTTTGTTTGGTAAATACATAGTACAGTATGATTTATATGTATTTCAGACGAAACAGAAGTTCCAAAAAACCATGCGAAGGAACCACCAAATTTCCTCAGAGAGCGGCTGCTGTTAATACCAATTGTAATGACGCTTATGAAAATATCAGCTTAGAAAATGAGCCAAGGAATCGTGATTTTACCCCTAGTAAACGCGGGCAAGAAACAGCTTCTGTAGTACATCCAAGCCGCGAAATCAGTGAAGATAGATCGGTTATGAAACAAAACATGGCTCCTGATTACAATCAAAGAATCGAGGGCACAACTCCACCAAATATATTTACACATGGGTCAATCAACGGAAATGGCGAGCAGGAAGGGCAAGGAATCTACAGCGTTCCCTCTGAAGAAGGCATTATTCTTAATAACAATAAGCCCAGTAACAACGTGGACAAAATTGCATTTTCAGATTCAGTTACATCTGATAAAACTCTAATCGCGGATTACTCTGCTACCTATAATCATTTAGAAGTATTTTCATTGAATGCAAAAGACAAGCACATAGCTTTGAACATAACGGACAAAGGTCTTAGCACCTATGTAAATAGTCCTGTTAGACAGCAGGAAGTTTTGGGGTGCCATGCAGCCAGTCCATATTGCAGCCCAGAGGATCCTGATCAAAAGTCCAATGAAGAAAGAACTTGCACTAAAGACCTTACAGGACACAACAAGACAAACGACACACCTCTGGATTCTAACGTTTACTTCACACTGAAGGCATCTGATCTAAAAACTTACAAAGAGGACATAAAAGGACACGACGAAACAACTGAAATACCTGCAGATTCCATGGATTCCAAAGCTTATTTCATACTGGAGGCCTCTGATCAAGACTCGACTGACCAAATAAATGCTGCGGACAGCTTCGTAAAATTCCCAGCCTCAGTAAATGTTAAATCTGACAAAGCTGCAAGAACTCAAGGTTCCAGTGATTGGAACGCGTTGGATCTTGACAATGAAAATCAGAAAGATCAAAACGCATATAATAACCTTGTATTGCATGCTAAAGATCATAACTTCCATGGCCGCGACGCCTATGACAAGCTGGAGTCTTGCAATCTTAACAGAGCAGCCGAATTGAGAGTTGACATTGGAGTACTTAAAGATCAAAACGCTTACAACACGATTGCCCTGCCTGCTAAAGATGAGAACTTTCAAGACTCCGACGCCTACAACACTCTAGATAGCTGTAATCTGAGCAATGGAAGGAAACCGGAACTGGACGATAGATCTATCGAAGATCTCAAAGCTTACAATACTCTGTATGATGTAAACACCGACTCTAGAGACAATGCTGCCCATGGTTACGAACATGTATACACAAATAACTGACTGTGAATTCTCATAAAGTAGATTGACAGCGATGGTACATCGATTTCATTGTAGCAAATGCAGTTGAAATTCTTACAGCTAATCGCAGGGACTCGTTATGATATATACCTGAACATGAAAATACACATAGCGGACATCAATCGGCCAAACCTCGCGTGATTCTCGTAGTTGTGATATATTCACTATGCTCGGCAATGATAGATGTATGAACATGCATCCAAAACGTACATTTTGTTTGCCGGAAGCCTGTTTACTCATATTTTCCCCACACTTAAATATACTTAGTAAATTCCATATGACTTTAGAATACGCATAGCACTAGCCTACATTATGTTCTGAACCGAAAACAGATGTCACTGTGAATTCTCTACACAACAAGGACTACGTTATCGGTTGATTTGAAAAAAATGCAAGGCGACTTTCGTTTGACATCCGAGATCATGTGCTTAGTACATTCGAGGTCTCCCGAACGAAAAAATGTTATTAGGAAATTGTCGAATGGAGAGGCCGGAAAGTTGTGCGCAGATCTCACGATTTTAGGGGGAAATGCAAACGCTACCACAGAGCCAATATTTACCCCAGTTTTCTGAAAAACATCATATTTTTATCGGTGTTTATTTTATTTATTTATTCACCATAGAACAGGACTGAATGGGTGTTGTTCTGTAGTATATGCTGTGCTAAAATCGCAACTTGTCAGTGAAAACATTGCATTTAGCAATGGTCATAATCATAACACCGGAAAGATTTCTTATGCCCGTATTTTCTTTAAAAAATACCCTTGTAAATGTATGTATTTATTTAATTTATTTTGATGCGATTGAGTATATTTTACTATGAAGCAATCACACTGGCACATGGATGTAGATTAATTAAAATTGATGAATCATCTTATGGTCTAGATAAACTCCCAGAGACAAGTGTCTATTGGATTTTTATACATTCCATTATCGGGCCTTTATTTAGCTACTACACCTATGTGTGTAGAAAATCTATTCATGCCGCACAATATTTTTGTTTTAAAAGCGTGTAAAATGGACCGTACACAAATTGTTTCCCTTCCTTGACGTCTACAACTTGTTAAAACAGAGTGTGTGTGTGTAGAGGGGAGGGGGGGGGGGGGGGTAGGCGTCCCCCCGCCACCACAAAAGGTTAGCGCCCACCACCACCACAAAAAGTTACCCCCTGCCCCGATTCCACAGTCCAGGAATATTAATAGAAAGTAGATAAGGTGACATTGTTCATGGCCCTACCTGTAAATAAACGTCTAAGTCGATCTTCGCGATTTGCTTCTGGTGTAAAGCATGACCCGCTCCACAGACAAGGTTATCACATGTTGTGAATGACCTTGGCAGTTTTAAAGGCGGATCTCTTAGTGGTATTCTCGTTAATATGGGATAACAATTTTTTAATTTGAACAGATCCTTGTTCAGAAAATTGTGTAGACTGACACCCGACAGGGAATCGAAAACACGACCTTCGGGTAAAGGCACCAAATCGCCGTAAGTGGCCTACTTCAATGGTCAAGAAAAGTTTCAGCCCAAAATCAAATAAATACTGTTAATATTTTTTTTCTAAAAGACTTAAGAATATTTCAGGGATGTGCCAATATTTTCACACTCAGATTTCAGATAAACTCGGGAAGGTTTTGGGGAAAAGTTGTGTTCTCCTATCCCAAGTTACACAATAAAAATGAAACCACAGGCCTTTTCTCCTTGAAATGGAAAACAAATATTCATCAAAAAGTTTTGAGTTATAACGTTTAGATTTACGTTTAGGGTCAACCAGATTGTTCGAACGGGTGGTATACATAGTAGTAGATAGTATTTTTGTTAACCTGCAAAATTTTCTGAACAGGAATCGGTTCAAACTAAGAAAGTGTTATACCAAAATAACGAAAATACTGTTGATCTTCACTTTCTAAAAGACACAAAAATTATTCATAGTGATAGATATTATAGAGTTAATAAAATTTGATGAATTATGTTTGCCTATAGCTTATCATATTATTTATAGCAGAACACGGTAGGACAACGTAGTGACATCCCTTTGCTTAATAGCGTAATTTTATAGCTCGGTGGGGTCAATCATATTTTTAACATGGATGGAATACATAATTTTAAAGATTACAAAGTTAATGTAATGGTAGACATTATGTTTGTCTATAGCTTGTGATATTATTATTATTAGCAAAATATGTTAGAACAACATAGTGGTCTCCCTTTGTTTCTAGTTAGTTCAATTCGAAATTTTAACATGGCTGGTATACATAATGTTAAACATTATAAGCACAACTTCTCAATGCCAATCAAGGAAGGAAACGTCAATGCAATTTATCAATTCTGTTTATATTAAGCTTGTAATATCCATTAATAGCCAAGATGTGAGGACAACATATAGTGACACGTGCTTGGGAATTGACGTTGTCACATCATGTCTAGGTAGGATGAATTTGAATTTTGATTTGTGTGCTACACACAATGTTGACTTGTGTGGTACACAGAATGTTGACTTGGATGATACATACAATGTTGACTTGTGTGGTACAATGGTGACTTGGGTGGTACACACAATGTTGACTTGTGTGGTACACAGAATGTTGACTTGGATGGTACACACAATGTTGACTTGTGTGGTACAATGGTGACTTGGGTGGTGCACACAATATTGACTTGTGTGGTACACACGTGTTTTGTGTGGTACACACATGTTTTGTGTGGTACACACAATGTTTACTTGGGAGGTACACACAATGTTAACTTGTGTGTTACGCACCATGTTGACTTGTGTGGTACACACAATGTTGACTTGTGTGGTACACACAAAGTTGACTTGGGTGTTACACACAATGTCGACTTGTGTGGTACACACAATGTTGACTTGTATGGTACAATGGTGACTTGGGAGGTACACACAATGTTCACTTGGGAGGTACACACAATGTTGACTTCTGTGGTACACACAATGTTGACTTGTGTGGTACACACAATGTTGACTTGGGAGGTACACACAATGATGACTTTGTGGTACACACAATGTTGACTTGTGTGGTACAAACAATGTTGACTTGGGAGGTAGACACAATGTTGACTTGTGTGGTACACACAATGTTGACTTGAGAGGTACACGCAATGTTGACTTGGATAGTACATACAATGTTGACTTGGGAGGTACACACAATGTTGACTTGTGTGGTACACTGGTGACATAGGTGCTACACACATTGTTGATTTCGGTGGTACACACAATGTTGACTTGGATTGTACACACAATGTTGACTGGTATATCCGGATAATATGTACACTGCTAAAAGTCGGAACAGTCAATAAAATGCTATGCATTCTGTTTTTCTAAATTTTGTAATTATTATTATCAAAAGACGTTTGGACAACATAGTGACGTCCCTTTGCGACATGACGTCACTTTATGTCTGGCTTTGTTTAATTCGTATTTTTACATGGGTGATATACACAATGATTACGTTTGTTAAAATTAATAAAATCTTATTATTTCTGTTTTTCTAATGCTTGTAGTAATTATTAGCAAGAGACCCAAGGACAACACAGTGACTTCCCTTTGCGAAAGAACGTTGTCATTTTATGTCTAGATACGTTAGGTATAATTTTGACTTGGGTGGTATACACAATATTAAAGGGTAGCCTATAAATGTTATGTAATAAAACTAAATATTTCATTTAGCTTGTATACTTGTTATTTTTAGCAAAAGCTAACTTTATAACTTTATCATTTTGAAACAGACAACCGCTACTGTTAATTTTAAAATAGCTGCCCAACCTATGGAGTAAAATGGTTTCTGTCTGGACATGGGCATTACGCTGCTATCGTAATGTCATAACTTGAAACGATGTATTATGATGTATTGATGATAAAGGATATGTATCTAACCGTTGACACGTTAACCCAGTGCATTATGCGTGAAAAAATAGTTTGTTCGCATGTTTTGATTTAGGCAAATGTTATTTGCTTTTAAAAACTTATGGTAAATAAATTTGACACTTATATATAGGTAAAGTCGAAATATTTAGAACGTCAAAATGCATCTGCTTAGATTTTCTTTACTGCAAAACTATGTCGTACTATTAAATGGATCCACTAGACAGGATCATGTCAATATGCTAGTAAAATATCAATAAAACTTGACATAAAGTGTGCACCATACATCCTACTAACTTAAGGTCTCGAGTCCTCCACTGGAAAACGTGGAATCCTATACGAAATGGCATAACTGGTTTATTAAAGGTTGGCTGGGTGCATAATTTTGACAGTGGCTACGTTTTTCTAAGATGCAGAGTTCTGTATCTCTGATCGTCTATCATATCATGTAGCCGTAGAGATACAGAGTTTGAACGCTCCTAATCGTGTAATTTTAAGTTTTTACACTTACCGACTTTTATGTGTTCCATTAACTACTGTCCAAGCCGTTGTCAAGCCGTTATATTCCTAGGCTGGTCACGTCTCCCACAATGCAGCCTGCTACAGGAGATGCCGCTGTAGGGCAATTTGATTTATCATGCATTCATTCTCTCATTGAATTCTGTAAAGTGAATACACGAAAAGTCGAGGCGCTATCAATGGTTCATTCCTGACGCTGTATATAACGCAGCATAAATGGGGACGATATAATTTTAGATGAAAGTAATTAAACTGATATCAATGTAGGTTAAGATGGTTCAATGATTTGTTAACGTAGGTTTCTTTTGATACAATATTTAGAAAGAAGATATTAAGAAGGGGCGTGGGAAACAAAACAAAAACAAGGTCATTGTCATATTATAAATCCATAGGTTGTTAACAACACCGGTATTACATTCTACTTGGCAATTCCCGTTTTCCACTGAAAGTTACTTTAATGTTGGCATTTTTAATGGAATGAATGGTGGACGTTCATGCCATGTCTTAAAAATATTTGAATATTTATATCTGGTAAAATTGCCTAAATTAGTCATATTTAAACAACGCAAAACAGACTCTGTGCTTATATGCTAAATCAAATTCTGTTTAACTGATGCGCAATATTTTAATATAGATTTCCGTAAGTGACATAACAAGAAATATCTGATAGGTTGTTTAACTTGACAATGACTGTTTTTCCGCTTATGTTATACATAAAATAAAATAAATACACTGTAGTTAACCCGCTGGTACGGCCTGCTTCTTAGAGGTTATGGGTATGGCAAGCCGTTTTATCACTTCTACCTTTACTCTACATATGTCGAATTAGTTTTGCTTTTATTGTACTTATGTACAATTCTTTATCACCTATGTGAAATTCTTTTTTTACTTATGTTAAAAAGATTTTCTCTAGTGTAAAAAACGATTCTACATATGCAAAATAAAAATTTATTTAACAAATGTAGAATTCTTTTCAACATATGTAAAATTCTTTTCAACATATTTGAAATTATTTTTTACATAAGTAAAATAAAACACAAAAAAATATATGAATATATTCTACATGCTGTGCAATTTTAACCTCAGCATGACACACTCCTAAGTCAAGACAGTTAATCAGGAAATGGTCCCCCTGCACCGGCCTGCAGCGAGATTACAACAACAACAAAACAAAGCGCAGACAATGACATATGTTATATATAGGTCATTGAGCGCAGACTGCCAAAAGTCGAACACTAGCATATATTTACAGCCAACAACGGCTAAAACACAAAACCATACATTCTATTACGACAAATGCCAATTACGGTGACAAATAAAGAGTGAATGTTATATGAGGCGAAGGGTCTATACTTATTCAGTATTTTCATTGTAGACTACATCATTTTATCTTCGCGACGAATCAGACGTAGTAATTAATGCAGCGTAATGCTCATTACATAATCGGTTGCAATTTAAGGCCTAAAAAAAACAAATGTAGTTTCCCTAGTTTATTCTTCGATAGAAAATAACAAATGCTTTGCGAAACGCAAAGGGTGGGTGTGCTTCTGATGAGATTGTACTTTTTGTGCAAATGTATTGCCGCTAAATTCAGGCTGTGAGGAAGAAGACTGTAATTGACGTCTTGGATGCTTTTATTTTACATCTCTACAAAAGAGCTCAACTCACCTTTTTATTTTACATAAGTGAAAATGATTTCCACTTATGTTGAATTAAGGTTTATTTCAAATATATCGAATTCTTTTTTACATATGTTGAATTCTTTTCCAGAGAAGTTAAATTCTTTTCAACATATGTAAAATAAATAATCAATTTTACAATGGTTAAAAAGAATTTCACATATGTGAAATTCTTTTCC
>JAQQZZ010152208.1:0-12516 GCA_030265115.1 Mopalia vespertina | reverse complement strand
AAAAATTTATTCAGATAAAATGACTATGGCACAATTTCAAACAAGTGTTTTTTTATGTTATTAGTTAAAATAATAAAGAAATAAAAAAAGAATGCCTACCTACCTACCTACCCACTTTTTTATATTGTTACGGGAAACAAATATATTTTTTTGGATGGCCTGACTGTTAGTGTTTTACAAAAGAGTGTTTTACCGATAGCCACACCAACACAGCCATAAAACTCAATTTTTATGTTAGAAAATTACTATTCCTCCATTGCTAACTATAGTATTTGTCGACGCAGAAAACTTACTGCACCTATCCAGGGGACAGGTAAACAGTCTAATTGACAGATCACATACTCCTGGGATTATGAATGTATAAAGACAATAATATGTAACAGTATAGGGCCTGTACGTCACATGATGTGATCTGCAATATTTCACCGTATCACGTAATTCACTCCGCTTCCGGGTACACCCTACATTTTGTCTAGTTTCTGCATAAACGGAAAGTTAAAAAGATGCCAATATTCCTAAAGTCCTACAGCTGCACCCAACAGCAACACATAATGCAGCGCTGAAAGGCCGGTATTTAAACCATCGAGACAGACTTTGAACGAAGTACCCGGAAGTAAAGTATAAGAGAACAAGACTTGCATGACCAGAAGCTAAACTAACCTGTCCAATAAATGTGAAGTGTTTTACAGTTGTTTGTTTGTTTGTTTGCTTGATTAGGGTTTAACGTTGTACTCAAGGGTATTTCACTTATATGACGACAGTTATCCACTTCACACTGTGCCTTGACTTATTACGATGGAAAACCGGGAGGAAACCTCGTAAAAACCACCCCCGCGATTGCCGGAGCCACAACATGTGACTCACTCATATACCTGAGCATCGACAGGCGGACTCGAACCGGTGAACAGAACATCGAAGAAGGATTAGTAGGCACACACGCTACATGTAAGCCATGGCCGTGGGCGTTTTACAGTTGGAAAACAAATGTTCCTCCAGTGTTAAGCAGACAGCGTTTATTAGCCTAAAACCCATGGCCAACAAACGATGAGTCACTAAAACCCATGGCCAACAAACGATGAGTCATTAAAACCCATGGCCAACAAACGATGAGTCACTAAAAACCATGGCCAACAAACAATGAGTCACTAAAACCCATGGCCAACAAACGATGAGTCACTAAACACCATTCAGTGAACTACAAATTGTCTTAGAGAGAACTCATTTTGCTCTTTAGTCATATCACTGTTTTATGTCAATTCTCACATGCAAATCACTTTCAATGATCCCATATTTCTAAAAAGCAATCTCAATGACACATGGATCTAGATTAATTTAAATCGATGAATCATCTCAATTTCTAGATAAACTGCCAGGGACAACTTTCTAAAAAGATCTTAATTTTGAGTTGTTATGGGTAACCAACTGACATCTCAAGAGAAGGTAATAAGCATATACGTGAAGTGTTGATTAACCTGTTTGTTTGTTTGATTGGGGTTTAATATCATACTCAAGGGCATTTTACTTATATGACTACAGATTGTCCACTTCACATAGGTCCTTGCCTAATTATGGTAGAAAACCGGAAGAAACCTCGTGAAACCCACCCTCGCATCATTTGAGTCATACCTGATGGTCGACTCGATCCAGTGAACTATACATCGACGTAGGCTTAGTAAACCCACATTCTAACCACTAAACCACCATCATGGGCCTTGATAAATAGGCAAAGATCATATAAATATGTGTAAACTAAATCCTACCTGTTTCGTGACCTTGGTGTTGTAAATCCTGACAGGGTCCTTGGTGTAACTGGACACGACTTGGCCTCCTCTATCTTATTTTCCATTCTAAATATCCTCTCAGAGATTGAGACTGGTCTTTCCTCTTCCTCAGATACCTCAGTTTTGTGAATATCAGTTTGAGCAATCTCTTGTCTTGGAGGAAAAAAAGTTAAGATATTGATGAAGCATAGCAACAACTTTGGTAAAATAGCACATTTATGGACATCCTGTAGTGTACCACAGACTCACTTAGCATTCACCTCTGTGTGGGGCTCGACACTTCTTAGTTGTTCCACAGGAGACATTAGTTGACAAAAATAATGATGTCAAAGGAACTGGATGTTTTGGACGTTTAATGTAGAGATATTAGATGTGTGACATCATCAACGCAAAGTGAACTTTGAGAGTGTGATAATATCTGACGTTGCGCAGAGAATATAGTTAAGTAAAATGTTGCAAACATAATACCTTTGATTCTTGTGCTAAAAACATTGGGCATTGGTTAACTTTGTTTCATTGGGGTTTAACATTGTACTTATATGACAAAGGAATGTCCACTTCACACTGTTCCTTGCCTAATTACGATGGAAAACAGAGAGGAAACTTTGAAAAAACCACCCCGCTATTGCCTGAGCCATATCGTGTGACTCACTCAAAAATATATGTTTAAACAGTTAGTCTTCACTTCATCAGCTTATTATTATTATAAAGCTACATTAACATGGTCCTCAAACATTTTTCTCAGTTGGAAAATAAATGTTCTGCCATTGCAGAAGAAAAGGAGAAAACATTACCTTATCAGATCTCGTTTGTCTTCAAAACAAAGTTCATCAGTGTTGTTATCATCAGTTACACTACTGTCAACCATTTTCTTTCTGTTTTGAAGCACTTTGGCGAGTTCTGGGTCTAACAAGGTTTCAGAATCTGAACGTTTCCGCCCATGATCCGAGGCAGATGAAGATGACCGTTTCAAAATTCCACGGACAGGTTTTTCTACAGTGTCCTGTTTTTCGACAGAATTTGCAGAAGATTTTGCAGCTGTTTCAGTTACTTTACTTGAAGCCGAAACTGATTGAGATCTTGAAGTAGAAATTTCAATATTATCTTTTTCAGTGGACTTGTCAGGAAGTGTCTGTGATCTTTGTAATTCTTGTTTTTTGGAAGATTCTACTGTTCTGGAAGATGTGGATTTTGTTGTTGTGGTTATTCCTGACGGTGGTTTAGATTCTATTTTTGTTTTTTGTACATATTCAGTCAGATTTTTTCCTACACTTTCACACACTGTTTCTGAACTACTTTTGAGAGAAGATACCGTTTTTGTTTCGAAAGATTCAACAGTGTCCTCAAAACAATCATCATTTTCAATTGTCTTGGAATCGGTATCTTTGCGACGCGCTAGTAAACGGCGAGCCACTTCCTGATCAGCAATGACCTCAGCAATTTCACTTTCGCTGGATTTTGATTTACTTTTAGGCAGATCCTCAAAAGCATCATGGAATTCAGCATCCGAGTGCTTTCGCCGAGATTTCAAAACATTTAATAATTCTGGATCCGCAATAACTTCATCCATTTTGGTATCATCCAACACATTGGAAGACTTGGTTGTAGAGTGGCTTACTTCCATTCCAGGGACACTGTTTGCATCTGTTAAATCTTTACTGTCAGTCTGTGACGACAAGGTCATACCCATGTCTTCAGAAGGCGCAATATTTTCAGGCTCATTGACTGACTTGCTTTCACTAAGTGGTATATCTTCCTGTTCTTGCTGTTTTTGTTTAACGCGTTTCATAAAGTCAGACTTGTATGCTGTTTCAGATTTAAAACTTGAAGAACGCTGCACGATTTTGGGCATAGCTCCTCCCTCAAACTTCCTTGCTCTTTCTTTCAGGCTACCAGTTCTTTCGGGAGTACGTCTTGGCCGCTCTTTTTCGGCATTCGACTCATCACTAGATGGAGTCCCACTTCGAGAAAATGTTGAAGGAAAATCAAGGCGTTTGGCATTCGCTCTTATGCGACGCTGTCTATCTGTTTCTTCTGAGGACTCAGAACTGGAAAATTTTTCCAGTAATGAAGAAAAATCTTTGCCTCGTGCAAATGGCTTTGAGCTTTTGTGAGTATCATCTACAGGTTTAGGATGTGCCTCAACACTTTGTGTGGAGGAATTTTGAAATTTTGATAGTGCAGAGGACACCTGGAATAGAAAATTAAATAAATGATAAATTAATATTTCAATAATAACATCTTACTTTCAATTGTTAAACTGAGATTCATCCTACGTAACTTTATAAAATTTATTATTATTCTTAATTATTTCTCTGTTCCCACATGTATGAACAATGCATTGAATTGGGGTTTTACATCACACTTATTGCATCTATGACATCCTGTCCAATGGCAGAATAAAACCACTTAAGTCCTCATAAATTATTTAGAAACGGATAAAACTAATACAAAAAGGCAACAAAAAAAAATATAGTACAGTTGGATACACTGTGAGAGACACATAGACAAATTGGCTTTGTGTTGGGTGTATGCACCAGTATTTATAAAGAATTTATAGCCAGTAGGAAATACAACAGTCTTGGGGCCAATTCCACAAAGCATTTTTTGACTTAAGTCAAAATACTAAATTTCATATTTTCGCCACCTGTCTCAATTTAGTTTTAAAAATTTAAATGTAATTATAAATGACTAACATTATCATAATAATGCTTGAATATTAAATGTTTAAATGCAAAACTGTGAAATTTGAGAGGAATTTGGGGAATTGGGCCCAGGGCCCTGTCTCACATAGTGGTCTCAAGCCTAAGATGAGCTGGGTGAAGGCAACCACCTTTGACATCACTAGCAGCCCTCCAGCATTCATTGATAGGTGTTCTACACCCTGCTTAAGGGTATTCCACTAATACAGACAAGTCTACCTTAGCAGAAATTTAAGTATTAAAAAAAATAGTTTTTTAGGAGTATTTTCTTACCCGTTTGTGTATTTTTGTGTTACAGCATAGCCCAGAATTTTAATTTCTGTGTGCATTTTGATAGCCTATTGGTGTATTTAACATAAATTATGTGTACAGAATACTCCAGGTAGGGATGTGACAGTGGTGCATTCAAGCAATAATTGACACTAGCCACTTTAAAAAATGTGAGGTGATTTGATACTGCTAGAAAGTTAATCTTCCTCCAGTGTTCAGTAAATTGCTACCCTCGTTAGAGGACTACAAAGTATAATCAACACCAAACCAGGTCATTACCCTGACAAAAAAGTTCCATTAAATTGAGTACGTTGAAGTAAGCAGAAGTGTGAAAACAGTTTTCAGCATAATACAATAAATTAGAGTAAAATTAAGCATGCTAGAATCAAACAAGAAGCTAATTTGTAAAATGAACATTAAATTGCACAACAGAACAGATGCTTATATCATTGAGTGCTTATTATAAATGCATTTAGAGAAAATAACAAAGCTGATGCCACACTCAGTTTACACTAAAATATGAAGAAAAAGACTATTCAACGGAATGAAGAGGAAGGCATGGCAGCTAACAAACACTCAAGAGGTTACTGTTATAATGTACAGTAGTGAAAAGAGGAGTGAAGTAGCTTTTGAATCTCACATAGAGAGGCACACAAGGAACGAAATGAGACACTTCAAATGATTATAGCATTGTGGACTCCCAGTCAAGCTGGTAATGCTCATAAACTTCTCGTCCCCATTATCAGTGGAGCATTTAAAAAAATTCTACGTAAATTAAGATAGATATTCAAAAACAAAACAAAAAACAAATTAAAAGGCACGATAACGAATCGTTTTTCTGTTGCCCACTGATTTGACAGCACCAGGGAACCAGGAAGCTCCCCCCAATGGTCCCCCCCCCCCCCCTGATACCAGAATAATTTAAATTACACAGTGCTTCTTTGACTTGTTGGTAATCAAACTAAGACTTTGAGTTGAATACTAACTCTATTGGGCATGATCCCCATGGGTCGGAGTTCACGTTTAACCAGGTCATGACTAGATAACCTTCCTTCATAAACTGAGGCCTTCATGTCCGTATCCTGTAGATCAGCGACCCTCTGTTAAAAACATGCACACATGCTAATATGTTAGAAATGACAACAAAAAATGCGAAAATTCATAGTCAGACTGTTATATGTTAAATTTAATTTGACAATGGGGAGAAAATTAATGAAACAAGAATCCCGAAATCTAAAATGTATGTTTACAGATCAATAAAAGTGTTCAAATAAGTTTGTTACATAAGGTTATTTCACTCGACACAAGTCAGCATGCCAGCCCAATGGGTGAAGGAAGCCACTCTTAGACCACGCTGGCAACGAACAAAGACAAGACGGGACAAATACAGAACACTCACAGGACATAATATACAAGGACAACACAGACAAAAACAGAGCAGCTCCCTGTCCAGCTTTAGCTCTGAAAGCACCAGGGCAACAGGAAGCTCCCTCCAACCACATACTGTTCAAATATGCAATCTACAGATACTCCATATCATACTTAAGGCTATATTTCATATATACTAATTGTACAAATTTTGCTTGTTTTTGGCTCTTAACGTCGTAATCAAGGATAATTTATATGACAATGGATTGTCCACTTTACACTGTTCCTTGCTGAAATATGGTGGGAAACTTCCTAAAAATCACTCCTCCAGTGGTTAGTAAAGACAGGATTGCTACTCTTCAAACGAACTGCCCTTAGCCAGAGGGCGATTTATGTACTAAAATTCAAAATTTAGACTAAAAAAAAAAATGCTACACTTCAGCATAAAGGCAATATGGATTAAAACTATAAAACAGAGTCCATGCACATATGAGGGACATCTGCTGCCATCTGGATAACTTTCCACTTTTACAACATTAAAAGTTTAAAAGTTGGCAAATGAGCTTTCTCTGTTCACAAAGTTGAGTTCAAACAAATTCAATTTAGGCACTTAATGGCCTTGCTTAAAGCAAAGTTGAGAAGATAGTGCATCCAGTGATAGTATTAAAACAAAAGAATTGATATTTGCAAAAACTTCATTCAAAGCAAGATTGACATGCAAGGATCCATCATGAAAAGTTATCCCAAGAGCTGAGAATGAGAAAGGCAATTGAATCTGTTGAAAATTTTAAAGACAGATGAAAATGTAATAAATAATTAAGCTTAACTTGCGGCCCATCAAAATTACACCAAAGACAAAACAAGCCAAAATCTGTATCAGTACCTGTTCCCGTTGCTTGGCAACGTGTTCTGCTGCTAGTTGAACTTCTTCAGGGGTCACAGGGGTCGTCTTAGTTCTCTCAGATGACCTTTGACTTTTAGGAGTACTGCTCGAATCAACTGCTATCTGTTCATTGCTTCTTCCGGGAGTTCCTGAAATTTACAAGTTAAATAAAACAATTTGAATTTTGTTCGTTTGTTTGATCCATGTTTGACGTCATATTCAAGAGTCTTTCACTTATAGGACGACGGATTGTCTACTCTTCACTCTGCCATAATTAAATACAATGGAAACCGTGAAGACAAACCATGCACCCTCCGATTTGGAAGTCACATCCTTTGATCCCCCAAATGATAAAGACACGACAGAACAAATACAAGACAATCACAGGATGCAATACAAAGACAACACAAAAGGATTGGTTTCATGTTGCCCTTTAGCCCTGAGAATACCAGGGCAACAGAAGCTACCTCCAGTTGCCCATGGAAGATTATAAGGGTACACAGAAAAAACAAAAGCGTTTTTTTGTGAATTATAAAAACATTTAAAACCAGCCAACATATTCTTGAAACAGAGATTCAATGTGCATCTATTTTCAAACTATTTCAATCGAAGCTCTACATACATGTATGGTAAATATATGCTTTTGAGGTCATAGCCTCCTGTGACTGCCAGGTCAGAACAAGACCTAAAACAGACACTTCACCCTATCGGCAGCATATATCTCTTTATCAGAGGTCAACAGAGACACAATCATGTGAGTAGTATATTGCAGGACGGTCAGTAGAATGACATGCTAATCACTGAACCCCGAGAGGGTCCCCAAAATGCTACAAGTGTCATGGTTATAGTTCATGATACTGAACATGTTTTTATACCAGAAAAATATATTTTTTAACATGAAAATTTGATAGACAGTGATAGGTTCTAGTATGGATCCCTGTCTGCCATCTTTTTATTAACCATCTGCTCAGATACATTACTTTCCAGTTATCAAATAACAAAAATGAAGTCACTGTATACAAAACTTATCAGCATGATTGGGCTACAGAATAAATTCTAACAGTTTTTTACAGCTCAGAATAATATGTTTTTGCAAAAGTACCAATTTTAAAACTATATTTTTCTATAACCTAAAATGTTATAGAACAAGTAGATTGCTTTGCCTTGCTCTAAAATGATGAAACCTTCCTGCAAAAGCTTGTCAGTCTGTTGTAGAATTGTCAAAAGTCTTAAATCCCATACATGTATTAATAATATTATAAAATATATAAAAGAGTTTATAAAATGGAGCAGAATTCTATAAACCTATTTTTTCAAAACTCAACAAACCAGGGCTTCATGTTTGAAATGAACAGGAAAGCTGGAAATCACTCACCTGGTTGGTTTTAGGAGAGTATTTTTGTTATCTAGAAGAGTGAATTCTATTTAGCATAATGTTAAATTGGACAATCTGCTAGAGCTGAAAACAGTGTACCTAAATATTTAATTAGGTGAGCTTTAAGTGAGGGTGAGTGATCACTCTCCTCAAATGTGAAGGTCTAATATATATATATATATATATATATATACATGCCAACACACATGGTGCTACCTAATAATTATTGTAGTTTGTTTGTAAATTAAACATAAAGTAAATACAGAAAAAGTTTTATGACGAATAAATAAAAAAAATATTAGTGTTTGTTTTTTACTCCTATTCTTTTGAAAATAAGAAATCTTTTCATTTATGTCAACCAATAAGTATATGATTTTTATTACGTGTGAAGCATTACGTTAGACTAATTAACCAGCTTTTATCCACCAGCAGAAACAGCTGAATGGGCCTCAGGACAAGATGATCAGGTCGTCGCTAAGGCCGAGTTTGGTTTTAATGGAGATGGAGAGGAGGAGCTCTCCTTTAAAGAAGGAGACAAAATCATTGTAGCACCAAGAGGTCAGTTACAGAGCATCCTACAGCGAGAATTATGTTAACATTATGAGAACTACTAGGTTACTTATTGTTTGCAACTTGACTTGAAAAGTCACATTCCAATAGATGTACAAAGTCTCAACCAAGGTCAAGATAAATAAATGCTTGGTTGAATAGATGGTTTAGTTTTTATAGTTTGACAATATGGGTTAATGATCCAAAAATATGAATGTGTGCTCAGCTCACGTTTTTTATTGCATTTTGTTATAAAGAAATTGTTTATATGGACTTAAAATCTGTCATAAATCAATTTATTTTGTATTTTGTTTGTCATAGAGCTTCAGCCCCGAGTAAGAGGGTGGCTACTGGGTAGTGTTGATGGACAGAAAGTTGGATACGTGCCAGCCAATTATGTTAAGATTCTAGGGAAAAAACGTGGTCAGAAACTTCAGAATTCCATGAGTGGTCAATTTTTAATGGAACAGAATGAAATGAACCAATCACAATCACCAGAACAGATTGAAAAGAAACCTTGTTGTCATGGTGATGATAAAGCAGATCCAGTATCTGCTCATGAAGGTGCTTATTGTGTCAGTGAGGAGAAACTAGACTCTGAGTTCGTTTCAGAATTTCCTGTACAGGATATTCTGCCTAATACTGCAGAAATGGAAGCTTCTCAAGTACTAGAAAGTCAAACAGGGGACTGAACTCTACTTCAATCTGTTTGTAATTAACAATTTAAGCTGTGATCTATTATATGATAATGATATGACTGATGGGGAATTTTAATCAGCTGGTCAATAAATTTTTGTTATATGTACACCAAGCCTCAGAGGGTACACATGTTCAGCTATACATTCTACTGTGGATGATCTAGAATGCGGATTTTGGAGGCAAAAGTACAAAACAGACTTCTCATAATATAAATAAGAAAATTATGTTTTAAACTACATGTATAATGTGAATACAATTTGTCTTACTCATACATTACTTCTGAAGTTCAGGTTGGTAAATTCTCAAAATAATTTCTTCACTATAGGTCTAATCAAATCTTGTCCAACACATTCTATAGGTTTTTTGTAACACTTCTGTACAATAATAACCTTAGTGTCAGAATAATAAGTGAATTATGATGTTTTCCAGTAATGATTCTCTGGCTAAGCGGGGCAATAAATGTATGACTGTTGACATGCTGTCTTTACTTAGCACTGGCAGAATGGCTAGATGCCAACTCAGAAGATATAATGTTACAGGAGTTAATAAAAACTGGTGAAAAAGTATCAGAAATAACCCTTATCAAAGTCATATTTTATCAGGTGCTGAAACGACATGAGCTTTATCTTGGGATGTTCCTACAGAATTGATTTTGCAGTAGGATTAAATATTATTCTCCGTCCGAGTTGACAGGAGTGCTTGTATCATTGATACAAAACAAGAGAAAGTGAGATGTCACAGTACTTCTACATGTATTTAATATAAAGTGAAACACCATTAAGCATGTCAATCACTTGATCCAATTATGCAGTTAAATGTATATGATGTAAATTGTCTGCTCACCAAAATGTTCCAAAACTTATGAGTGATAATTTAAATTTTATTATTCTTAAACAGGCCTGTGCTGGTGGGGAGAGCAGACCGAACGGGGTCTCCCCATTGTTATACAAACTTATTTAGGAGGACCGATTGATAGGTTTCCCAAATTGTATGCAGTGTTCATCTACATTTGCATTTTGCTACTGATTTTGACAAATTTTGTATTATAAACCAATTTATGTATTTAAAAAAGCAGCGGCAAATGTAAGGTTACCACACAAAATCTTAGAGGACCTATTTTAAGGTAACTCTGGAAAATAATACAGCACAGGCCTGCTTAAATATTAAAAGAATGTTTTTTCTTTGAATTAAATTGAAATGTATTGTTGTAGAGTATGTGTGGAATGTGCACTGGGTGTGGTGTACTGAGCCAGTGTTTTTCTGATTTTCTCATCCTATCTACATGTATTTCCATAAACAGGCTCGATGCTGTAAGTCATTATCCACGTGTAAATATCTTCCCTCTCCAGCAATATGCTTGCGATTTGTGAGAAAACATCTTAAGAAATCTGGGTCAATCGTGGCTTGCTCAACAAGTGACCACAAAAAATAATGCTTTCGTATCATTGAAAAACAATTTAATGAGTTATTATTTTATACAAAACAGAGATTGTCATACGGTTGTGTAAACTTATATGTAGAGTTTTATTTTATTAAATTACACTTGTATACTATCCACACACAGAGAATTTTATTGTGTTGAATCTGGCTTGACATTAACTTGCAGATAAATGATAATAGTGGAAATGTTTGATGTATTTCTCAAATTAGTCACACTCGAATCCCTTCATTTTCTAAATAAACTTCCAGAGACAACTTTCTAAAAAGATCTTAATCTCTAGTTGTTTTGGGTAACGGACAGACATCTCGGGAGAAGGTAATGACCATGTACATGGTATAGAAAGTATGCAATAAATATGTAACAGACGAGATATTTGCTATGAGTTGAGAATAAATCATCCTACAAACTGGTGTTTCAAGAAATAGAAATTAACCAAAAAATATGTCTGCTAAAGAGAATGATTTAGTCCTTTAGAGGTTTTGTTCTCTTGTGTGCTATAATGGATCTTTGTGAGAGAGGAGCAGACATAATGTTTGACATATGTATTGTGAGTTTTTATGGTGAATTGGACTATGTTTGACAACATAGTTGTGTGACAGTGAAATGATTATATTTATTCAGTGATCTAGACCAAGAAATGAATGTTGACAAATAAAACATTTAATATCTTTTTTAACTGTAGGGCAGTTTACATGATAAGTAAATGATGTTAACTTCTGCAATATAAAGTCGATTAATAAATAATTCTAACCCAAACTTTGAATGTTTTTTGTTTTATATGTTTACCATACGATATTGATGGTCAAAGGTTGTTGTCGTACGTCAGACTGTCTGTACCAGTACTTCTTTTAGGCTCTGTTTACAATATATATAGAGAGAAGTACTGAATCCCTAAAGTAAATCATAGCAAATCTGACTACATGATAGAGCTAACGTGTTTTGTTTGTAAAACCGACGATAAATAAAGTATTTACTAAATGTGTAACGGAACATCAAGAGAGATATAGGTCTACGGACAAATTTGCCTGAATCCAAACCAATCACATTGTCTCAATTGTTGAACTGAAAACGGTATTTACGTACTGTACTATCAGAAAAGTTAAAATGTGGTGATTTTATTGGTCCTGGGCCCGCGGCCGTGGCTTAGGCCCCTAGTGGTAGCATGTGCACTTCCTAATCCTACTCCAATTTACCGTTCACGGGATCGAGTCCGTCTGTAGACCATCAGGTATATGAGGGAGTCACACGATGTGGCTACAGCAATCGCGGGGGTGGTTTTTACGAGGTTTTCCGCCATAATAAGGCAAGGAACAGTGTGAAGTGGACAATCCGTTGTCATATAAGTGAAATATCCTTGAGTATGCGTTAAACCCAAATTAAACAAAAACAAAAACCATTGGTCCTCAAACACACTGCCTTTATATGAATACAAGACACTTCCCCACCAA
>JAQQZZ010152197.1:0-12519 GCA_030265115.1 Mopalia vespertina | reverse complement strand
CTTTTACCACTACAGTATGTGAGAATACCATCTTTTACCACTACAGTATGTGAGAATACCATCTTTTACCACTACAGTATGTGAGAATACCATCTTTTACCACTACAGTATGTGAGAATACCATCTTTTACCACTACAGATGTTATGGTATGTGAGAATACCATCTTGAACTACTACATGTACAAATGTGATGGTGTGTGACAATTTCACCATGTACCACTTTAAATTTGATGGTGTGTGAGAATATTATCTTGTACGACTACAAATGTAATGGTATGTCAGAATACCATCTTGTACCACTTCAAATGTGATGGTGTGTGAGATTATCACCTTGTACCACTTCAAATTTGAACTAAACCTCTTTTTTGATTAGCACTGTATGTAGTTATCATAAAAACTTATGTGACAATTGTATTTATTATAATAATACTAGGTAAGGTTATAGTTAGGCTAAATTTATTCAGCTCAGTAGGTCAATCCGGTTGTCAAAACAGCAAAAAACATTTTAAATGATGGCCTCTTTGCATGTAGTTTTACAAAGACATGTTAATGTGCAGTAAGTGGAATATAATTTTGACGGTTTATGTGGTGTGCCGACGGTTACTGAGTACCTTTGTAACCACAACATGTAAAATCAATTATATCTACGAGTGACTCCGACACAATTTCACTGTTGATAGAGACGCGCTTTAAGTATGTCACTTTGTGTGTTAACTTCCTTTTTTTTTATATTTTTTTAGAAAATTTTTTAACACTAAACATACGTGTACTGTCAGGTATTGATTAATTTTGAAGTTTAAATTTATGAATCAAAATAATTTAGCATTTAATAAAAAAACAATTTTGATACATGTAAACGATTGATTAATTTTCCTGCTTAAAATTATTAACTAAATAGTTTAACATTTCATAAAAACAATACGTTTTTATACATTTACTGTTATAAACCGTTTTAATAAAACTTTTGGTTTTGAAGTTTGCAAAGCTATATTGAGACCTGCTGCCGTGGCTCAGTGGTGACCATGTTAGACTGCGAATCACCCTTCAAGTACAGGTCACAGGTTCAAATCCCCCCATTGGACCTCAAGTAGATGTGTGTGAGGGAGTCCGGTGAGCAGGGGCTTAGGCAGAGGGGTGTCCACCTATCCAAATGGACACCCTGAAGTGAACAATTGCCTCATTTGGACACCCCGTTTTAAGAAACTTTAACATGCAGGAGATAGGAAAACTGTATAAATTGGACACCAAGCTACTTAAAAAGTGAAGCAAAATGACCATTTTGGACACAATACTTAAGCCCGCCGCACACGAGAGGAACTGGCTGAGCTGTCGGCCTCAAGAGGCTGGGAGCTCAACTACATTCTCACTGCTTTTTTCGCCGCAAACGAGAGAGCTATCGCCTGAGCCAACTTGCCTTCAGTCCTCTAGTCGCGAAAAATATATCAGTATCAGACGCCATGCTGATGCCACGTGACAAATCAACACGCTCGCATTGGTCAGTTACTTTTTCTAGCTCAGGCGATAGCTTACATTCAGCGCACACGATAAGTTCTTGGCCTCTTGTGGCAGACAATATCAAACACGTCAGATATTTTCCTCAAGGCAGAAACCTCACTAAAATTTCACCGCACACGGGGGAAACAGCTGAGCTGCCGGCCTCTCCTGGCCAGCAGCTCAGCCAGTTCCTCCCGTGTGTGGCGGGCTTTAGACTCTGTAGAGGAAAGTCACCTAGATTAAAAGTCAAACTGACCAATTTGATTTTGATGCCTGAAGCCATTTCATTACACTGAAGTGTAATACTATGTATGGATATTTCACGAGTGACTATCACTGTAATGTTTCAAAATAAACAAGTCCACAACAAAATGTATATAGTGATCTGTAATCTGGTTCAACTTCAATGTTCATAAAGGACTGCAGTTCTTTGAATTATGTGAATGAGGCATAAAACATATTTTATAAACACAATCAGGCTTCAGTTTTGTACTAAATTCTGGGAGTGCTTTGTTGTTATGTAGGTAAACCGCTCTTAGTTAAGGCATTTAACAAAGAATTTAATTTTGAAAACATGTTATTAGTTAATTACTTTTTTTTTAATATTTATTCTATATATTTTTTTTCAGTTTCTGTTATTTGAGGCGACTCTGGGGTCAGAGGCTGGAGCTAACTGGATTATTGATCGTTGTCAAAAGTTGGGTGTTAATATAAAAGGGTTTGTCGCTACGGTCTCCAAACTGTCAAGATGACAATTTCCACACGTTTACTCCGAGATGGCCTTGTTTCATTCAGTAGGGACTAAAAGTAACACAAATTATGGTAGAACCGTTTTCCTGTAAGATGGAACGTCTTTCTTTTCAAAAACAAACTATTTTCAGAGCATGAATGCGAGGACATTTAGTAATCCCATGGTAGGAGGTAGGAAGAAAAGTCTTCTGATAGACAAAACCTAGCTCTTCTACTCTATTGTGGGTATCTTCGTTGCAAAGTGTTAAACGACATGCCTTGCTCAAATCTTTTCCTTTATACTATATTTTAGGGGTCAAAAATCCCCCCCCCCCCCCTTTCCATCAAACACAAGCCTTTCTGCTCCCTTTAAGACCTCATTTACAAAAGGAAAAAATATCCCTTTCCTTTGAAGACAATGTGAGCTTTGTTTCCATGGAGACGTCTCTTATTCCCTAAGTGACCAAACCTTCCATAAAGACAGACCTCTGCCCAAGGATAGTATACTTCAAGCATTCACATAATATTCTTTACTTAGCACTGGACAAGCATTATTTGTCCAAAACAATAAAGCTCAAGAACTTTCCAGAACAGGACATTGTATCTTTGCAATCAAAGAAGTAACCCCCTGAGCTTCCAGCAAAAAAAAACACAAAAGATGTTTGTCACTTGTGAACTCCTGTCTTTCAAGAAAAATTCTTGTAATAAGTAAGGACGGATAGGGTAATGACTTGGATCAATTTCATAATGGCATGATGGACATTTTTACTTACAAAATCCAAAGAGAACTGGTGCTAAGAAGATGTATGTAACAGTAAGTATTTTATTATGATTGTTTGGAGGGTGTGGGATTTTGATTCTGTTAGTGGGTCCTTCTTTTAATAAAGATTTATTTTTCATCAGCAAAAATTTTTTTGCCATGAAAATATGCATGCAAAAGAAACCCGATCATAATGAAATAATTCGTCAGTGTTGACGATTCCAAGTAGTGTAATCACATAACTATACAGCTGTTTGAATTTCAATTAGAATGAAATCTTTACTGTCTGGTTACAGGTACACGTAGTAATACCCTTTTCATGACACAGTATATTTGATGCAACTTATCAAAATGACCCACTTTATAGTTTCATCAAGTTTCACACCAGTTTGGTTATAGATTAAATCTTGATTTATATGGAGATTCTGGGAGGAAAAGTGTCTATTAATTCAGGCAAGGATTTTACAAAACCTTAACTTAGAGAAATAATCTGTGAATCATAGATGTATTTTATATTGTTTGTGTGTGTGTGTGTGTGTGTCACTTGTTACTTAAATGTGGTGTTGGGACAGAACAGACCATATGCTCAACTCTGACAGACATCCTTAAAAATGAGATGGAAAGCTTGTGGATGGGGTATCAATTTTCAAAACTTCATGGATGAGAACATTTGGTTGACGATTTTACGATGTGTACTATGTTACTTGGCACATCCTAAAGTGAAGAAGAGCTGGTACTTTTGGTAGAGGTGTATTCTCCAATGTACTTTTCACAGTTTAACAAGTCCTTCAATGAAGAGGACGTCTTCTTCACGGAACTACTTCACTACAAATGAGCACGGGACAACAACCATATTTTAAACATGGGTGAAGATATGACTGAAGACATACAGGCTACAATGTTTCATGGAGGTTTAAGACAGACAGACAGGATGAAGAGTGTCAACATAATGACTGTTTGAAGCATCCAAAACCTGGTGACAAAAATCCATTTGTAAACCGCAATGGTGGGGAGAATGGTGAAGGAAATTTGATATGTGTTTGGTACAGCTGAGACTGTCCAGAGCATGCCATTACACATTCATTTTAACAGTACTTTATTTCCTTTACAGTTAATACATTGTATCAAGATTGTTCTATGTGAAGAATTGTCGGAATGTTAAGGAATTGGGCAGGGTTCGAAAAAATGTAAAGATGATTGGGAACTGCTGTTGGCAGGGGCTTTACTGATCCTCCTGCCAACACAAGTGTTTTTTGTCCAGCGCTACTACGGTAGGGGGGGACTTAGAAATGCTACTCAGCATCGTCTGTCCGTTAGGTTGAAAACAAAGTGACCGAATAACTTCAAACTTGGTATGTACCTTCCTCCTGTTAAAAGACGACTGATGGGATTGCATTACACCAAATTCCTCAAAACAATATGGCCGCCATTATACTAATTTACAATAATTATGTCTGTTGTGAACACAATACCTCTGCAAGTAATTCACGGATTAACTTGATACTTGAAATATAGCCTCCTCCTAATAAGCCAACGAAAGGGCTCACATTTCATCAAATCCGTAAAACAAAATGGCCACCATTGCATAATATTTCAATAGTAAAGCCTGTGTTGTGAACATGATAACTGTAATTCAATTTCACAGATTAACTTGAAGCTTGGAAGTTAGCTTCCTGTTATTAAAACTTAGGATGTGATTGCATTTTATCAAATTGCGCAAAACAATATGGCCGCCATTGCATCATTTTGCAATATTCAAGCCTATGTGTTGTGAAGATGATAATTCATGTATAATGGATTAATTTGAAACTTTGAATTCAGTTTTTTTCTGTCAAGACAAAAGATGGGATTGCATTTCAATAAATAATGCAAAACAATATGACCACCATTGCATAATTTTGCAATATTGATTCCTATGTGGTGTAAACCTGATAATTTTACAATAAATCCTCCAATTAACTTGAAATTTGTATTGTTGCTTCCTCTCCTTAAGATGATGAATTGGTATGGATATCAGCAAATTCCATACACAAACGGCCATCATTGCATAGCTTGGCAATATTTACATCTTTTTGTGTTGTGAACACAAGACTTAAGAATGAATTCACAGACTTATTTCAAACATGGAAAAGAGTTTCCTCTGGTTAAGAAACAGCTAGGATTGCATTTCACCTAATTACGCATACAAATGTGCCCATCACTCAAATTCAAATTTTGGAAACACATTTGTCTGACACTAAACTACATTCCTATTTAAAATGGGGTCATACCAATCTAATTTCTGGTTTCCATGACAACAAAATGAAATATAATAATAAAATAATAGTACATGTATTACAGACATGAACATGTTAAAACCCATACTGCTTAACACAGGGTTTACAAATTTTGGAAATACATTTGTCTGAGACTAAACAACATTCATATTTAAAATGGGGTCATTCCAATCGAATTTCTGGTTTCCATGACAACATAATAACAATAACATGTTTGGTGTATAATATACATATATGCTGACAACTCCAGAACAGACTAAGATACATACATTTGATTTGAAACCATGACTATCCCCACTCCTCTAGAGTTATATTTCTGTCACTCCTTTGTGTCATTCTAATTCATTGAAAGAGTACTTCCATTGGGATTAAGTGAGTCAGGCTCACCTCTTGTTTTTTGTTTTTTTATTTGCTCAAATTTTGTACGTTTCTCTGTATTGAGACTGTGGGAAGGTAAAAAATGCTCTAGCGAAGGTGATGTCTAATAAAATGATATAGTCTACTTGGTGATGTAATGACTGAACACAGTTATTGGGTTTTTTTTTGGTTTTTTATTTGGCTTTGTTGAAATTGATCACCAATGGCAAACATGATCGGGAATGTTCCCAAGTTCCACATTTTTTCGAGCCCTGGAATTGGGGTTGGCTGCTCGAAGTGCTATTAAACTTATCCATCACTAATTTACTATTAGAATTTTAATCTGGTGTTTGCAGCTTATCCTCTTTCAAGCAGCTATGGGTAGAAGTTGTTAACACACTAGAACTGTCCCGTGAATAATGCATGGCATCATAAGCCAATCAAATTTTGTCACTGAGTGTCCTCACTCATCAGAGCATGAATATTAGAGCAAGATGCCACACCTTTCTGCAAAGTATAGTTAATGGACTTGTGGGTAACTTATGTAAGCTCAAGTCTAATTCTGGCCCAACAAGTGTCTTCCAATTTTTATTATTACTCTGTAAATATGTGCTTAAAGTAGCAAACTTTTCCAAGTTCACCCTTTTTGTGTTATATGTATATACATTCAATGCATATTTACATGTAAAGTTTCACCGTTTTTTAGTAACATGAGGTCATGATTCTTGTAACAGCAGAATGACACACCTTTACTAACACTGGTCCCACTGTCTGCCAAGCAGCCACCAATGACACTGCTATTAGCCAATGGCTCATACAGCCGGCGGTCTCCCACATGAAATAACTAACTTAAGGCTCCCATACACACCTTTATTAACACAGGCCCTGCTGCCTACCCAACAGCCGACCATGATTCTGCTAGCACCACACAGCCCATATTTGATATAGCAGGCAGGCTCCCATACACACATTTACAAACACAGGCCCCACTCTATGTCCAACAACTGGCCACCACTCCTATTGGCACAAAGCCGATATAGCAGGCGGTCTCCCACATGGCAGAACTAACTTAAGGCTCCCATACACTAACATCGGCCCACCATCTGACATGACTCTCCTATGGGCCCACAAAGGGGTTGGTCACCCTACATCAGAAAAACAACAATACATACATGTATTTATATAAGTGCTTTACTTTATAGCTGAATGCTTTAAAATTAACAAGACCATTACATGTATATGCTATTTGAGATTGCTCTATTTATTACAGCATCTTGTTATTTCATGTACATGTATGTTGATTTCTTATACGATGTAACCATGCTAATTTACATTTTGAAGAGGTTTTTAGTGTTGGTGGCTGGGAAGTGCTGCCCTTTATGCCAAATAAATTTCTATAATTCTTGGCGTTTGTAAATATTCAGTTTTATTTGGCGACGTCAAAAGGTATATAAAAAAAATGCCTGCAGATAAACATTTTGTTGAGGCCCTAAGCATGTGCAAAGGCGACCAAAGATAACGTTGTTGCATTAATTAAAAAGTTTTTATTTAACTAGTATTTGTTCACTTGCTTTTATTAGTCAACTCCTATATCTGACCATAAACAGTATATAATGGTCCCAGCGAGGTTGTATTGTCCTTTTTAATTCTCATGTATGACAGATTCCATAAATATTGGATAAAAACAAATTGTAATCGACCTTGCATGCCATCTTCACTAAGAACCGAAATAACATTATTTTTTTAACAAAGTGAACCATTTCACATTTTAGGATTGTGTAAGTCTGGCTTTTCTTTTTTTGTGTTAGTCTGGCTTTTGTTTTTTGAGTGCATCCCTGTCATTTAAGCTCAATACCCACTGGACACAGAATTAAAGACTGGTCAAGTCATTTATTTGTTGTAAAAATGTTTTATATGTCTGTGTTTTCCCCTAGTTGTATCAATGTGGCAGGTGTAAGAAAAATTCATTTTCAGTTTCTTTTCATATATGATCATTTTATTTTCATTGATTTTGTGTGAATGGATAGACAAAATACATAATTTATCACTTTTTCTCAATAGTGCTGCATATGTTCATTGCTTTCAATTCCAAACACAAAAATGTCCATTGTGATAAAAAAAAGAGTTATCATTTGCTAGATAAGACAGCAGTTGAACAAGGTCTTTTTACATGTTGTAGGATGTATATCCATTTTGACTGGATGCTAACACCCAACACACTTCAGTTATTAGACTTTTTTTTCACATTCAGTATATTTTTGTAGTAAAATCGAAAATGAGTGTAGTTTTTTAATTGGAATGCATACTGGGTATTTTTTCTCAGAATTTAATAGTGTATATGTTGCCGATTTATCTGCACAGATAAATTGTGAAGTTAATTAATAATTAATGAATGAATTAATAATTACATTCTTAATTTTGAATGTAAGAATTATTGAAATTAAATTAAGCATGTTTTCTAAAATCTCTATAATTAAACTGGCGGCATAATTATGTCCTTCGATTCACTATATTGTTGTACAGATGGCTGAACATTGTCCAACTGATCAGTGATTTATTACACCGAATTACAGGCGGCAGGTTCTTGAAAGTTATGAAAAGTTCTTCAATAAAATATGAAGAATTCAAGGCCTTTGAAAGTCTGGAAAATTATTGTTTTGATGGGACAGGGAGGTTGTTAAAAAGTTTTGAAATTAGCAAGGTTTGTACCATTTTGGCACAAATAGTCCGGTATTGTGTGAAATGCCACACTATAGATAAAGTTAGTGGCAAAATTCTGGCCCGAGAAGGAGGACTTTCTGTAAAACTTATTGTCTTGCATAATGAATGGTTCTTGAATTTGGACTAGACTGGTGCTTAAAAGTTCTTGAATAGCTCTTAAATTAATTTTCAGCTCATCTGTGCGAACGGCAGGGTAAATCTATTGTTATTCTATTGGTTAATACTGCTAAATAGAAAACCTTTAGTTGAAAAAAAAACTGTTCTAATGTAAGTAGGATTTTTCTTCGAAAAGGGATTGTATTTTAAAGACAATGTCATATTCCAAATCATAAATCAGAAGCAAACATGTTTGTCTTCCGTAATTTATTTATCATAAAAAACTGTTCATATTTAATACATGTATAACATGTGTTACAGTATCTTATTGATATCTTCTATTTATCACTAAATCAAATAGATGTGACCACGGAATTGTTCAACTTGCTAGTCAACGAATTTAAGTCTGAGTATAATTGGAGATGGTGGTATTTATGAAATAAATGCCTAATATTTTCTGTTGTATGAATTTGTGTTTCTGGAGAATATATTAACACTTTATCGCTATATCACTATTCTTGTTTTGATTCTTTGCTCAGTCTAGAAACAACATTTGTCATTTGTGCAATTTGTTTTGTTAACTTTTTTCATACCACAACACTGGTGGTCATGTATTCTAGATTGACTGAACTTGTGGCACTTTCCTCTCCAAGTATGTTTCTCACATGGAAGTAAAGCATAACAAATAACAGCTCCCCTCCCCTAGCCAAGACCGGTGCAATGTCCCGCTGTTCTATAGAAAGGTGAACCACCCTTGCAGAACAATCCTATAGAATCCTACAGGATTTTCTGGCCAAGGTTATTTCACTCATCTGACAGCATGCTCGACACCACAGGCAACAATCAAAGACAAGACAGGTTGATCACAGGATGTAATACATAACAACCAGACCACCCTTCAGCTCTGAGAACACCAGGGCAACACAAAGCTCCCTCATACCGCCCAACATTGAAAACTTGAAGTGGAAAAGCTGTTTATTTCTAATGCTTGACTTTTTGGTTGCGATACAAAATGCATCTGTTTGTTTGCTTGTGTTTTACTCTGTACTTACCGTTATTTCGCTTATTTTGACAGCTTCCCTGTCATGTAAAAAGATAGGTTCTTTCCATGTTGAGTTCAAACGTTTAAATATACGTTGTGACAACGTTACAATAGCATTGCTAAAAATCTTACTTATTTACAACCGTTTCACAACGTATTAGTCTAACGTTGTCTGAGCGGTTGGATTCCAACGTTGTTAGTCTTGTTGTGGCAACGTTACAACAACGCTGTTCAAAATATTACCAATCTACAACCATTTAACAGCGTTATTAATTTTACGTTGTTTAAACGGCAAAGGCTAATGTTGTAAACTACGTTGATGCAACGTTACAACAAAGCTGTGTAAAATGTTATCAATAAACAACCGTGTCACAACGTTGTGTAGTTTAAGTTGTCGAAACGTTGAATTATAACGTACATAAAAATAAAGCCCAATTCACACCGGACGCGACGTGACTGTCGCGCTGCACGAAAATAATGTAGAACACTCCTTTTTATGTAATTAAGTTAAAAAAAGAGGCTACTGTTGCTGTAGTCGCAAGTTATCTAACGTTACATTGTGACGTTATTCGTTTGAATTGTAACGTCATTGCCTGAGCGAGTTTACCAATGGTAAAGCATAGGAAATGGAATGAAGCGTGTGGTGCAGCGCCCAGTGTGAACAAGGCCCAAGCGACGGGATGTCGAGTCGCGTCTGGTCTGAATTGGCCTTTACAGTCTACAATCACCTCAAACCATCGAGTATTTTACGTGGTCAAAATGTTGAATTCCAACGTCACAAGCTACATTGTGACACCGTTACAATAACATTGTTCAAAATGTTACCAATGTACAACCATGTCAACATTAATTTGTCAAGATTTGTTTGTTTGTTTGTTTGTTTAATTGGTGTTTAACATCGTACTCAAGGGTATTTCACTTATATGACGACGGATTGTCCACTTCACACTGCTCCTTGCCTAATAACAATGGAAAACCGTGAGGAAACCTTGTTTACAGAGCCAATGATAAATGGTTTGGTGTCGATTAATTTGATGGATACCCATACAGATCCCACGCCCTTTAAAATAAATTCTCATTTCAGGCTATCTATTCAGGATAACTACATGTATATGTCTTTGTTATCTTCCCCTTTATTATCAAA
The DNA here is from genome assembly GCA_030265115.1 of Mopalia vespertina. Taxonomy (NCBI): domain Eukaryota; kingdom Metazoa; phylum Mollusca; class Polyplacophora; order Chitonida; family Mopaliidae; genus Mopalia; species Mopalia vespertina. The sequence goes on along the minus strand of JAQQZZ010152197.1, from coordinate 1,900 downwards.
CTATCATCAAGAAACCATAACAAATAAAACCGTTGAGCCAAAACAAATTTGTTATCTTGCTTTTTTTGTTTTCTTCCCTTTCATGATCAAACTATCATCAAGAATCCATAACAAAATAAAACCGTTGAGCCAAAACAAATTTGTTATCTGTCTTTTTTTGTTTTCTTCCCTTTCATGGTCAAACTATCATCAAGAATCCATATCAAATAAAACCGTTGAGCCAAAACAAATTTGTTATCTTTCTTTTTTTGTTTTCTTCCCTTTCATGGTCAAACTATCATCAAGAATCCATAACAAATGAAACTGTTGAGCCAAAACAAATTTGTTATCTTTCTTTTTTTGTTTTCTTCCCTTTCATGATCAAACTATCATCAAGAAAAGTTTACAAATGAAACCGTTGAGCCAAAACAAATTTGATATCTTTCTTTGTAGTAGAGTTGTTACCATGTACATGTAGTTGGCACAACGTTAATCTGCTCAATGTTGTGCCAAAACAATTTGTTATATCCTTGTTGCCATACTTAATATGTTAACCTCATCTGTAGCCATATTATTACATGTATACAATCTGCTGTATATATAGTTTCATGGTTTTGTATTTTGTTTGTTTGTTTGATTCGGGTTTAACGCCGTACTCAAGGGTATTTCACTTATATGACGACGTATTGTCCACTTTACACTGCTCCTTGCCTTATTACAGTGGAAAACCGGGGGGGGAAACCTCGTAAAAACCACCCCTGCCATTGTCGGAGCCACATCTTGTGACTCCCTCATATACCTGAGCGTCGACAGACGGACTCGATCCTGTGAACGGTACATCGAAGTAGGCTCAGAAAGCGCATGCATTAAGCCACGGCCGCGCGCCCCATGGTTTTGTAAGCTTTAAACAACAAAACTCAGCCAGGGCATTTTTTAGAAAATTTTGTCTTGTTCCTATCCCAAATACATCAAATCATAGGCTGCTTGGCAGTTCTGTTTCCTCTTTCTGGCATGATCCTAACACAGATTTTACACAAATATAAATTTATTTACATTAATTTGGGCACATAGTATTCTGGGTACCTATACGTTTATCGGAACCAAATTCACTGTAGAAACTGCCCTGGTGGCCTAAGGGTTTATGAATATTCATGCCTATTTGTAAATGAGTGTTTAAACAAATTCGATCTATTCTTTTGTAGCTGAGTTGTTACCATGTTAACCTGTTCAGTGTTAACCATAATATAGCATGTATAAAATCTGCTGTACAATTTTCTGGTTCTGTATAAACTTCCAACAAAAAAACATAGCCGTAGGGTCTAGTAAAACATATTGGCTTTTATATTTGTAAACAATATTATCTGCATGCATACATGGGCCAATGCAACCATAATAATGTTATATTGTTTATTTTTTTCTGATTCATAGCCAATATCTGCTGATGTTTTTTTTAATCAAATGATACACACGTGATGGAGATAGAACTGAATTTGTTTGACGCAGTCACTATTTTGCGAAAATAGGCCTGCAACGATATAATGGCTCACAATGTTTTTGAGTTTCATCCCCTTCTCCAGTGTAAACATTGGAATACGGTTTGCGCGGTTATGAAGAAATTTGCTTCATTCGTTAGTAAACTTAAAAGAGTTCGGAGAATTATGGAAATCTGGTTTAATATAACAAAAAATGTAGGGGACTTCGGGTCAAATGGCAGCTTATGGACAGGTCAGTCACCCTTAGCTTTGCTTCGGACCATTTAACTTTCTGTGGGTGACTGACCAGTCCATAAACTTTTTTTTTTTTTAAATCTTTTTTCATTCCATAGACATGATACATGGTTACATGATTACCCTAAATCACCTCCAATTTCGTCCATGACAAATCCTAACTTTTTTGGTTCTTGTGACAATATTACAGCATG
>JAQQZZ010152186.1:0-12519 GCA_030265115.1 Mopalia vespertina | reverse complement strand
TAAAACTAGTGCCTAACAAGAGGGTTGTGAAAATAATCAATCACGAAGGAAATAACTGATTCTATATTAGCTAGGCACAATTTGGCAATAATCTTGTATCATTTGACATCTAATACAAGCCGGGGTTTTAAAACAGTTAAAATTTATGTTTCTCAAATCAGGATAATGTAAGTGTTTAATGGTGGCTTTTAAAAGGCTGCCGAGTGAATAGTTCACGGGTGGTCGAACATTGACACGAAGGTGCCACGGGCTGTTGACATGTCTTCCAGACTCATCCTTCATTTTTTCAACTCAGTCCCCACATACATTAATCAATATGAACAAAATTTTACCTTTTTTCTTTCAAAACGAAGAGCGGATTCTGTTTATATTTTGAAGTAATTTAATATTTTGGCTTGGTTTTCTTTTTCCGAAGTGAACCGTGTCATTTTATAAAGAACATGTAGGATAGGGATAAATTCAAATCGGAATCTAAGAATCTAAGAATCCATTATTGGAAATGTGTCTTTCCGGCATAACATCAAATATTAATAATAAACAAAAAATTGTGTATAATGTACTTCCTTTATTTAAACGTATTTTTCTTCATGCAAAGCACATAGCAACATATTGGTATGTAATAAAATAATTCAAACTATTTCAGATTAAACAAAGGTATACACATTTTCGTGATTTTGTTTTGCCGCAACAGAAGCATGGCTACTTTAAAAAAAGTAATTCCGTAATATTAATGTCTCTGAAATACATTGACTAACAGTATGCACACATTATATTGCCTATACAAATTAATTGCGGGGCGAACTAATGACTGAATTTTTGTCTGAGTGTATAGTAAAGCATACTTTCATACAGTAGTTGAATAATAATGCTGCACGATGTTCAATGTCTTTAGTGCTTAGACCGCTGTAACATACGTGTGGACAAATCAGTACAAAACGGCAAATACAAAACGAAACTAACAAACTGAATATTTTGTGAATGGACAGTAATTGGTAGACATTAAGAAGCTGTATAGAAGTAAATCGTTCAGAAAACACTGTGTCTTTTACTTTTAATTCAGCATACATCGAGATACTGAATAATTCTATAAAATTGATATAACTAAACGTGAGTAGAGCTTGTTGAGTGCGTTCACATGTAACTAATTGTGTTGTTGTACTGATAACAATAAACCAATGGTAAGTACAATACGTGTGTATAATAAGTATTTTCTCACTAGCTAACAAGATTAACAAACAAGCGGAAATAATTACAACGAATGTTTGTTAAAGCCTGAATACTTCTACTTATCAACAAAGTATTCGACCTGTAAGTAAAGGTAAACGTGTAACTTAATTAATGATGGCGTACCTGCAGCAGTATTGTAATCCACGTTAAGGAGACAGACGGGTCCTGGAAGGATCTCACCGAAAACTCAGCTAATTGACGACTCCTTTACAAGAGTGTACCGCAATATGTACGAGTAAGGATCCAAACATAGCCGGCTGGTCACGTGATTTGAGCTCATTAACATTCTAGTGCCGGGGAAGTCTCGGATTGGCTACTAGCACCAAGTGGTGGATACAAACCTCTCCAGGCAATAGAGCTCTCCTTTTTTGTTATTTTGAAGCGTTCCGTTTTTGTTGCCTTCTTTCTCTTTACCTGATAGCCGACGAGAGCTAGCCCCTGGTAAAGTTTAATGTGACAAATTATGAGTATTTTTGTTGACTAATTCTGACATACTCTTACCACGCCAAGATTCACCTGATGAAATCTCTCAATTGTTTATCTACAAACACATAATTATAACAAATTGCAGGCTTTGTTTTCAAAATTCGTTGGTGGAATAGGAATCATGAGATTGTGTGAAGCTGACACTGTTATGTGTTTACTATACAATCATCGTATTCTGATTTGTATCTTTGAAAAAGTTGCTAAATATCACACGATGTGGTGAGCCTTTCAGGAGAAAATCGCTACTTTGGGGTGATTTGCCATCATAGCCATGATTACAATCTATCTAAACAAAGAAAGTTTATACTTAAAATGCATAAAATGATTAACTGTACAGAAAATACGTATTGGACAAGTCGACCCAAAGGCGTTTGCCTTTAGGCACACTAAACTATAACTGAATTATTATTGATTATCGATAACTAAACGAATCTACAACATATACAACTCTGTAAAAATCGGAAATTTTCTTTTTAAAACCTTTCATATTTGAAACACAATCACGTTTGTATGGTGACTCATACAAAACTGTTGTGCTTCTTTTGTGTGTTCTAAGGATTATTAATTAAATCGCCAATCTATATACTGACTATAGTAATTATGAAGGCGCTAAAACACATAATTCATTAGAAATTTTATCACAGCGAGCTTTATCTAAATATGCAAACGTCGTTATCAATAGCGATCTTTCTTATTTATCTCCAAGCTAGCACACTTCCCTTGAGGGGAAATACTGTCACCTAGGCTATACTAAAACCTGCTTAACGCATTGCCTCTACAAGCTGACCCCGACCGGGCGAACAGTTTGACATGTGTTAATTTGTGCACACAATATACCCCAATACATTTTTCTTGAGAAGCTTTTAGTTTCTTTAGAAATTTGATTTCAGCCACTATTTTGGTCCCAGTTTGAAAAAGTAAGAATTGAATTAAGTAAATAATAACAGGTAAAACTTGCCAAACCGCAAAAGGAACAAATGTAACATTGACTTGTGTAATTAGAGGTGAGAGGGCTCGAGGAAGGTGTAATTAAAGTGGGGATAATTGGTTACACAACCTCTCATAGGTCGCGCACCCATTTCAAATAAGAAGAAAAACCATTAAGTTTGACACTATAAGGATGTACAGTTTTCTCATTTGGGGTAAATTAAAACACTGCTTACTGAGATAAATATTTGCAACAAGTACCTGAGAAATGGAGACCCAATTTTATATTATTCGGGAATGAAAAAATCTCCTATCAATGCTGCTTTAACGTAACCGGACATCATTTTGAATGGGACTCGCTTTTCGAACTTATCTATAAATTTGTTCAATCGTGTGCTATTTAATAAGGTCCAAATGCGTAAATAAAAACATCGGCCTTTACCACAAATGTTGGAAACAGTCAAAATATTACAACAGTATGGCCAAAGCAGTATTTTAGTTGTGAAAATAACAAACAAGAAAACAATACACAATGCCGGCCTTCATCGAATAAATTTTAAACTTTTGCTTCATACATAAATGCATGTGGGATACATTTCATGACAACATCGGCGATTAATTGTCAAGATCGTGTCGTTATCTACTAACATTCCAATCAACCCTATCAACAAAACTTCAATATTCCACCACACCAATTTGATATCTTGTTGTAGAGTTATAGTGTGGATATTTCGTGGTGCGGCAAAAGCTAGTTCTGTTGTCGAATTACCATACCAAATAACTTATGCTTTTTTCTCTAGCACTATCACATGTGTTGTCATTCGTCAAACTCAAATCACGATTTACGTAGAAAAATCATGAAGTTGTAAGATTTTTGTTCTTGAATATATATATTTATATATATATATGTAAATTTACAGAAACTTATATACAATTTATGGATACATGGACGAAGAGCAACAGCAACAGCAAGGACAATTATGTATTGACATATTGAATGGCATTTAGGATCTGTTGACCTTTAAAGGTTGTATGGATTCCATTTTGTCGTGTATTTCAAAGCTTCAATGTCTACCTGACATCCTTCATTGAAGATCAAATGTCTGAAGCTGACAAATCAGGATGTTACATTACCAACGTGCAATATTTGTATAATGTTACTATCTCAAACAGAAGTTATTTGTAAAATGTTCCTATCTGAAACAAAAGTTATTTGTATAATGTTCCTTTCTCGAGCATGGAGTATTTGTAAAATTTTCCTTTCTCAAACAGATGGTATTTATATAATGTTCCTTTCGCAAACATGCAGTATTTATATCATGTTCCTTTCGCCAACATGCAGGATTTGTTTTTAATTTCATTTTTATTGTTTTGCCTACCATTGTACACGTTTGCAACAGTTTAAGTTGGGATATGCCGATTTGAAAATGTCAACTGATCATATTAGAAGTTTGTTAAAACTGATACCATAATATGCCGGCGATACAGTAAGCGTTGGCAAAGGTTAAGGTTTCAAAACAGCTACTTTATTTATGTAGTGTTCATGTTATATACATGTATGAAAAAAGGTTTTAACAAATTCTTGTGGGAAATTAGGGTTAATGAGATTTACAATACGTTGCATATTCTTTATGAGTTTTGCTTAAGACTTGTAATGTATTTTATTATACAAAACTGTTCATTCTTAATTACATATCATTATGTCATTAATTCGCATCAATTTTGAAACATGATTCAAGCTACTGTAGATCTACCACAACGAACATCCAATGTTACTGAAGATTGAAAAATTCACTATTTTCAATGTGTTTACTGTAATATATGTAATGAATATTTTCAATGTGTTAAATGTAATATATGTAATGAATATTTTCAATGTGTTTAATGTAATATATGTAATGAATATTTTCAATGTGTTTAATGTAATATATGAAATGAATATTTTCAATGTGTTTAATGTAATATATGAAATGAATATTTTCAATGTGTTTAATGTAATATATGTAATGAATATTTTCAATGTGTTTAATGTAATATATGTAATGAATATTTTCGATGGCCATCGATTTTTGTAAAAAATTGTTTCAGTTGACTTTCTTTAGCCCCATGGTTCCTAACGTCATTTTACGTCGTTCTGACGTGATGACACCAAATCTAGATACCACTCATGTCGATGGTGCTTGTGCTGGTGGTGGTGGGAAGGGGGAGGGCAGTACTAACAATCTTCACCCCAATATTGTATATTTCAGGCAGGGCTTCAAATGTGTGTGTCCTTCTTAAGGCTGCTGCTATTTTAATGGAAGTTTAGGGCTGGGGTGGGGTGATTTGTAGGTACGAAATAAGTATAAACTAGTATTATTGTTTTAGATCAAGGGCTATTTATCAAATGTTGCTGTTTGTAACTGTATAAAGCTCGTTCAACAATTGTTACAGTAGGTCAGTAACGTTACACAATATTCAATGCAAAATCAAGTGAATTTAACGATGATACACATTTGAATTATCACGGCAAATCACCAGCAAACTGGGAGCAGTTCATTGCCGGCTGTGTCTTTTTATTTGAATTGCCTCTTGTTTCTAGTGTTTTGGTTAGAAAGAAGGATTGATATTTTAGCAGAATTCCAGTCAATTTTGAATGTGTTTAATGAAATATAGCTAACTTATGGCCTTGTTGTCGAACAATATAATGTTTTATCAATAGCAGTGTCTTTAAAATTAGTTCGAAAAGCTTCTTAAAGGCAGTTAAAAATGTGATATCTACGTTGACTGATGTTGTCCTGTTATAACGGTAAATCTACAGTTTGAGAGACAAAGTTGCTATATGAAGGTTACAAAACTCTAAAACCTTGTCTGACTAAACTGTTTGGAAGTTGTGCAATTAACATATGACCTTGGTATTAATTGCATTCGAAACGTATCTCTTAAGACTGGACATTGTAAAGGGGCGGCTATAGTAAACTTGAACTGCAACCCTAATAATAATAGTTTAGTTAGTTGTCAATCGCATTTTAACGGCAGAATGATTTTAACAAAATAGCATGTTCACGTATTGGGCACCCCGTTTCAACATCATTCAACACACTTTCTATTAACTAGTATGTTCTTTTTTCAATACATCAGCTTCTTTGGATCACTAAAAGATTGATATGTTATTCCTCTAACACAAGTTTTTAAAATAAAATTGAGTTTTATTTTTACATAATCTGACTGTCTTAAATAGCTTTTTATGAAAATGCTAAATCACTAAAATGTGAAGAATGTGTACGCCCACGGGGCGGGAGGAAAAAGAACGGTCTCTTCATAAAAATACGCGGTTAGTTTAAAACTTTTCAGCTATACCTGTAAGGTACAGTGTCAAGACCTTTTCTCTCGACAAGTTTAATTAACTGGGATTATCTATGGATTAATAACTAATCTGCCTAATTTCGCCCAGTACGCCCTAGGGTTGGGTATATATAACACATGTTAATCCAGTGGGGCGTGCAGCCACATGAAATCTCTCACAATCTCCCGTGGAGATTAATGATTAATTAGTTGTTCAAGTGATGGTCAATAGTTTTATCGCCAAGCTCATTATAGTATTCAGGACAGTGAATTTGTTTTTATCTTTGACGGTGATCTTTTAATTGATAATGTCGAGCGTTGATAATTGATTTTACTGGCTATAACAGACTTTATTTACATTGGGAACACGTTTCAATTTTCACAGTGCGTTTGGACCAATGTGTCCAGCTCTTGTCACACGGGATGTTATCCTTAGTTTATTCAGTGGAATTATTACATAAGAATAACTCAAATTTATGTTATTATGAACTAGCAATACTTACTTAATTTAGTCTAACTTTAATTAACCATAATCTTCCTCTATGAAAGATTATATTTGCATGCACATAGTTATAGAAAGTCGACGCAACATAAATTGCACTTTTGTCTGAAGTTACACATCAACAGTTGATAATAAGCGACTTCGACATTATCAAAATATAAATAAATTAACGAAAGAAGTCCGCTGATAAGCACTTGCCATTCACAGCTTTAGAATATTACATGACTCACACCGTACCTCATTAACCTAGAAAACCTCATTCTATCTAGATTACAGGGATAAAGAAATACTTCCTGAAATTTATCTGAATCGAAATGCCAGCATTTGACAATGACCAAAGCTATAATTATTTAGTAGTCAAGCCAATTTTAGAGCGTGAAAATCTATTATTTAAGAATTCCAGCCCCCTCTATGTTAATAGCCGACTTTCCTGAGAGAATAACAGACCTATGTGCGTCAGGTTAGACCATAATCGATGAACTACAGATTTTTGTCCTTCAGAAGAAAGCCATTACTTGAGAATTTCAGCTCTCTCTACTAAGTTCAAAACTCCTTCTGTGAATAACATATCTATGTGCGTTAAAAATCAACCAGCATAGATGGACAACGGCCCCATGTTCGTTAAAAGCAAGCTTTCATTTGATAATTCCAGCTATATCTCTCTACTAAGAGAAAACCTTCCTCATCGAATTACAGATCAACGTTCGTTAGTAACTTACAGCAGCACTATTTAATAACATATTTATGTGCGTGAAGAATAAACCAGCATAGACGGACAACAGCCCCATGTTCGTTAGAAGCAAGCTACCATTTGATAATTCCAGCTATCTCTCTCTACTAAAAGCAAACCTTTATTAGTGAATTACAGACGTATGTACGTTGAGAACCGACCATCATCGATGGATTACAATTTCTGTGCGTTAGAACTTAATTGTCATTTGATAATTTTTGACCTGCTCCAGAAAAATAAAAGACTAATTCGCAAGTCATTATTTTTTTAGTAATGAGCTGTCAAAGGTAAACAAAGCATACACGGTCATTATTGAGATTTTGCTGTAAATAAACTCCTAAAGTAAATTTTTTTTTAGATATACAAGCGCATTTATTTATTAAGCTAGTATATCTAGTACTAAAACGGCTTTTTTGAAGCGGTTACATACGATAAAGCAGACAATAGTTACAAAAATCACCGCATTTTTTGCTAAAGTCAACGTACAAAATAACAGATTGATGTGCGTTATTATGGCAACTTTTCTTGAAAAATATACTTATGTAGTGTAATTCAAGGTTATGTTGCTATGGACTTTAAATGTCTGTTCTTCCAAAACAATTATCGAACTTTGAAGCCAGTTTTCTAAAAACACTTGTATCCGTCATTGTCGTGCTAAAACAGCTCTAACTTGGTAACTTTTAGACATATTATAGCATATTATATGTAATTCAATGCATGTTTTAAATATACAATAACTCAATCATCATTTTGTGCTACTTAGTTTGGATAATGCTGGAGCCGGTCACATTTCACCTCTTAAAAGACGTATATCATTTGAGAACCTCAGTCTAATCTAGTTAGAGCAAACCCTCCTCAGTGAATAACAGATCTATGGACGTGAAGAGCAGACCATAACCGAGGGACAACCACTTATGGCACGCAGAATCAAACTAACGCATTAGACGTTGATAGCCGTTAGTAGAAAGCTATCATCTGGTAATTTCAGCACTCTCTCTCTCTTATAGACCAACCCTTCCTCGGCGAATTACAGACCTCTGTGCGCTTAGAACGCACCATAATCGATGGATTAGAGCTTTATATCCGTTTGAAGAGCGCTTTCATTTGATAATTTCATCTCTCTGTCTCTCTCCTATAAGACCAACCTCAACTCGGCGAATTACAGACATCTGTGTATTTAGAAGGTACCGTAATCAATGGATTAGATCGTTATATCCGTAAGAAGGACGCTATCATTTGATAATTTCAGCTCTCTCTCTCCCATAAGACCAACCTCACCTCGGCGAATTATAGACATCTGTGCATTTAGAACGTACCGTAATCAATGGATTAGATCGTTTTATCTGTAAGAAGGACGCTATCATTTGATAATTTCAGCTCTCTCTATTTTAAGAGCAAACCTTTCTAAGTGAATTGCAGAGCTCTGTGCGCACGGGACGTACCATAATCGATCGATTAGACCGTTATATCCGTTAGAAGAACACTATCATTGGATAATTTCAGTTTTATCTCTAATTCCAGACAATCTTTCTAAGTGAATTACAGACCTATGTGTGTTAAGAACAGACCAAAATGGCAGAATACAGCCCTTTGTCTGTAAGAATCAAATCAACAACGATGAATTATGTCCGGTACTAGCAAATCATCGCCATTAAAGGATTGCAACTCGAAGTACATTAGGAAAAGCACAGATAAGAAGGACCTAATGCCCAGAAACTGCAACATTTCGTTATCATCCATCAAAGACTGGCCGCCTGCGATGACCATCACAACATCATCAGGAAACTTACCAGTTCGATAAGAGCTCAACATAAGGCATATACAATACCATACTTTGTCCATGAGGAGCAGCAAATTGTCATTATCCCAATTCAAATCGCTGAACTTAAACAACAGCAGGACGTATACACACTCTAAGAAAAATGTGGTTCCAATGGAACCCTGCAAGGTTCTTCAGTCCTGGATCTGGTGGAACACTTTTTGGTTCTGTGTGGAACCCTCAGAGCAACTGTTCCAAGTATTTCTCCCTTTCTTTCTTCTTACATCAAAGAACAGTTTTTGTGTTTACGGTTCAATATAGAACCATCCTCTTTTGTATCGAACCCTCAAAGAACCATTATTTCTAAGAGTGCGAGTCATTACAATTTAGCGTTCGTCAAAAGCACACGCCCATAAGTGAAATTCTACTCTGTTCTAGATATAAGTACACAATGACCAATAATTAACATACGAGGTAGGTCTACATATAAACAACCTTAGTGAAAACACTTGTGTTAGTGTTGCATATAAAAGCATGCATACATAATTGTGCTTTGTTATTATATATTATTTTCACACCACTTTGCTATAAAAAAATTACATATATATATTGAATAAATGAAGAGAGAAAAATTTGCTTGCCAATATGTATACATACTGAGAGTTGGGCCTGTAACCCATAGGTCTCGGGTTTGAACCCCGGAGGAGGGAAGCAAATTTCTCTCTCTTCATTTATTCAAAATATATACATACAGAGAAATCTCTTTCCAACGCTCACTACATTTAAACATTCATATCTTTTATTTTAAACGTAAACATTATTTAAATAGGTCGTACTTTAATCGCGATAATTAACGTTATAATGCCCCCCAAAATAACGCGCTATAAAATATCTCTAGTAACAATTTTTTGGATTAATCATATGAAGCCGTGTATATAAAATAAAAATATCTAAAACTGAAATAAACATCATTAAACTGAAGAAAAAAAATGAAATGAACAAAAGAAACAAACTGAGAGTCGTAGCTTCGTATACACTTTTAATTTGAGATGTTTAATTAAATATGACACTGACATAAAAGCCCTCTCTGCTAAACAAAGAAGATGGTAGTGAATACTTGTTATAACACGACTAACCTTATTACCCAACTATAGATAGATGACAAAACAACACACACACGTTTCTTCAATTCATTTAACCTTTGAACCAAGCTACCATAATTAGATTATAAGCAATGTAAACAGGATAATGAAAGACATTCATACAGACGTACATACTACATATTTTAAATCAAGAAAAGAATGATTTAGGACAGATTAGTCAATTATTATATATTTTATTTTTATCAACCATAGGTATGATTGACAATTTTCTGCCCTTGCAAGGTCTCGAAAAAGAGGCAATTCCAATTTCTAAACTGTCAGATTTTATGCCATCTTTATACCCCCTTCTCCCTCCCCCAATGTCAGTGCCAGCGTATACAGGTAGAGGTAGTGATAACCTGTCGAATGCACCAAACGAAAGAAAAGACACACAAACACACGCACACAAATGCATTTAAGAAAAACATTCGAGATTTCAAGTTCACGTCCTTTTGTGACACCTTTCTATCTGCTTTGAAATCAAACAAGGTTTCACAGGTTCATGGTTTATTACGGAATTTAAAATTGTTTGAGCTAATAATGACAGATTTATGAATACTAATTAGCGCCTGCGGACGTGGAGGTAGAAGAGGGCACCTATCCTGGTGACATTTACTCTAAATCTGAAGAATGTCTAACCTCAAGCGAGGTATTATGACTACAGCCAGAAATCTTTTTGACAGAACACTATCATGTTTAACAATACGTCAAATATAGAGCCCTCAGCAAACCCTTTTTTATAACACTGATCACCTTGGTAAACGTTTGTGTTTTTTTGACAGAAATTAAGCGAACAAAATGTAAATTTTCTAAATGAGACGCTAAATTTAATGTAGCGTTAATAACAAGCTTATCCTGAAAGGCAGTTGTTGTTATCTATCTTCAACTACTTTCTTATGGTGCCATATCACACGACCACTTCCGGAATGCGCACATGGCATTTTTATGTGGTTGTGGATGACATTCTTTTGTGGTTGTGTAGCGTTTTTCTCCTCTTTCATCGAACGAAATACTAATTACGTCATTTGACATTGAAACCGAACCTTCGAGGATATAAAAAATAAAATAATAATAATGCATAATTACAGTCAAATCTACACACCATTCCCAGACAACTAAATGTAAACAGAATGAACAGTGATGATAAAAGCACACATTTTAAAAATTTATGCTCTTTGGTTTTTTAAACATTTTCTTGATAAACAAGAAATATATGGCAGTAATCATAAAACTAACCTCCTTTCAAATTGACGTCAAACGCCTAAAGCAAATGAGCTAAAACAATACCGTACTCCGTGAGGTGTCTTCCTTTAACAGCGTTAAAAGCATCCCTTTTGTTTATATAATAAAGGTTTCAAAATTAATGTTTACCTTGGGCTGTTCTTCAAAGGACATGACGGCAATATTGTAATGATATCACACAATTGGAATGTTAAAATAATGAGAGTGACATCTTCTTTTAACAAAGGTGTGAGTAATCCTGCTTTTTGCTGGTTCCCACTAAAATAATTATGCAAACAATCTAAGATAGATATTACGACAATCACTAGTGGACAGAAATCAAAATATGAGCGACGCGAGGCATGTGATATTCTTGGATAAATTAATAGCTATGATCGATGTGCGAAATTGGGATCTAAAGTTGCAATCGGTGACTTGAATCTGTTGAAATTGATTAAATGTTTACTTCTGCTCAGTCAACAAATAATTGGGCAAACTATATTTTTACACTTTAATAAATTCTATGCGAATAGTTTCAACAGCATTCTCCTTGATGCATACAATGGTCTCACAGTTTATAATCTGGAATGCATATTGCATTGTATACATTCAAATGATTAACCAGCTCTTTTTAAAGTTAATTTAATTTTCCATTCCCCTATAAATGAGCTACTATAGTCACATTACTTCAACTATATCGAAACATATTTCCATGGTAAGCCTATGTCCCATAGCCTGATAAATGTTAGCCACATATGACTGAAAGAGCGCCATTTGCGCAAAAACCTTTGTATTCCTCAGCAAAAATAAATGATAGTCGAGGACATGCTGATTATTTGGATGGGAAAATATATGGTGAAGAAACTTCGATCCAGACGTGCACACAACGAAACATAAGTAACCTATCAAAGCAAACGAACTATTTTTTTTATCAAAAGCACATGGCATTATTAATTATCCAATAAACTTTCACGTACTTATTCACCTCTACAAATTATAGCAAAAGACATATATTTATAAGGTTGAGTTAATGAGACCTAGTAAGCCCAACTTTCGGAAATGCCTTATGTTAATGTATGCTTAGTGTTAATAAATCAACCGTATCAAATGTGTGTGTTTAGGTTTCTGCAAACGATTTCTGTACTTAATCTGCGTGTGTGTCTGGGTTTGTTCCACCGAGTGCTGAATGTTATCTGCGAGT